>JAREIK010008124.1:0-63807 GCA_029783825.1 Sapria himalayana | reverse complement strand
TTGAAGGTTATAACCTTTGAAATTATAATAATTTTTATTTTTTTAAATGTGAATATAATATTCAGTAATAATAATCTTAATAATTATATATAATGTAAACTCAATATAAATAATTTTATTAATAGATATTATAATAATGATCAATAAAAAATTAATAAACTATTATTAATAAGAATGATATAAATTAAAATATAATTGCAAAATCTAAAATGATTCAAAATAAAAATAAAATATATTACTAAATAATAAATTTTTGTTTTTAAAATTTTGCGTCTTTTTATAAGGATATATAATTTTTTTGATGAAAAATAAATTATTTAAATTAGATCAATCTCACTAATAATTTATTCTGTAATTAATATTTCTATAAAATAAACTGATAAATAATTAAAATAAAAATTTAAAATTATACTTAATAAAAATTAAATTGAGATTTATGGTTTTTTATTAATGTACACCTCTTTAATAGTTTAAGTATTATAGGTTTTGTCATTTAGGAGTTTAGCAATTTATGTTTTTAGGCATTTAGTGGTTTAAGGTTTTATTTAAACAATAAAATAACTACAAAAAATTTATAATTTTTTCAAATTTTCATAGGTTATAACCTTTGAAAATATAATAATATTTAAAATTTTTTGAAATGCGAATATAATATTTAGTTATATAATTTTAATAATTATATATCATATAAATTCAATATAAACAATTTTATTGATAGATAATATAATAATGATGAAAATTTAAATTAATAAACTATTAATAAAAAGATTGATATTAATTAAAAAATATTTACAAAACCCAAATTGATTCAAAATTAAATTAAAATATATTACTGGATAATAATTTTTAATTTTTAAATTTTTACTTCTTTTATAAGCATATTTTTTTTGATTAAAAATAAATTAATTAAAATATATATGTCGCTCTCATAATTTAATTTCTAATAAATATCTTTATAAAAATAAACTAATAAATAATTAAAATGAATATTTAAAATTATAATAAATAGAAATAAAAATTAGATTTATTAATTATTAAGTAGTATATAGCGGTTTAATGGTTTATGTATTTAGGCATTATGAGGTTTAGCAGTTTACTGATTTAACTCTGTATGCATTTAGTGGTTTAAGGGTTTTATTAAAAAAATAAATAATAAAAATTTATTTTTATTATTTTTTGATATTTTAAAAGGTTATAATCTTTGAAAATATAATAATTTTTTAATATTTTTTAGATGTGAATACAATATTTAGTTATAATAATCATTATATTTATATATCATATAATTCAAAATAGAAAAATTTATTCATAAATATTTTAATAATGATCAAAAAATTAAATTAATAATCTATTATTAATAAGCTAGATATTAATTAAAAATAATTACAATACCTAAAATGATTCAGAAGAAAAGCAAAATACATTACTTTATAATAATTTTTTGTTTTGAAATTTTTTTACTTTTAAAAAGTTTATCAATAATTTTTTGATGAAAAATAATTTATATAAATTATATTTGTCTATCTCAATTTATTTTGTAATTAATATTTATATATAAATAAACAAATAAATAATTAAAATGAATATTTAAAATTATAATGAAAAAAAATGAGATTTATTATTTATTATTTAGGGATACCTGTTTAATTTAAATTAGATCTGTCTCACAAATAATTTATTTTGTTATTTAAATTTCTATAAAATAAATTGATAAATAATTAAAATAAAAATTTAAAATTATACTGAATAAAAATTAAAATGAGATTTATGATTTATTATTAATGTATACCAGTTTAATGATTTAAGTATTTACAGGTTTTGTTGTTAGGAGTTTAGCGATTTATGTTTTTAGGCTTTTACTGGTTTATAGGTTTTATTTTAAAAAATAAAATAACAAAAAAAATTTCAATAATTTTTTATCTTTTTCATAGGTTATAACATTTGAAAATATAATAATATTTAAAATTTTTTGAAATTTAAATAAAATACTTTGTTATAATAATATTAATTATATATCATATAAATTTAATATAAATAATTTTATTGAAAGATATTATAATAATGATCAAAATTTAAATTTATAAACTATTAATATTAAGATAGATATTAATTAAAAAATATTTACAAAACCCAAATTGATTCAAAATTAAAGTAACTTATATTACTTGATAATAATTTTTAATTTTTAAAATTTATACTTCTTTTATAAGCGTATATTTTTATTAGATAAATAATATATTATTTAAATTATATTTGTCCCACTCATAATTTATTTTGTAATAAATATTTCTAAATAAATACACAAATAAATAATTAAATGAATATTTAAAAATATAATAAATAACAATAAAAATAGAATTATTAATTATTAAGTAGTATTTAGCAGTTTAATGGTTTATGTATTTAGGCATTACGGGGTTTAGGAGTTTACTGATTTAATTTTATATGCATTTAGTATGGCTGCTCATGGGACTCAGAGATTCCCGACCCGACCCGAAGTCTTGTCCTAAAAGAATCGGGGAGAAAAATCCGTTGACTTTCACTTTTCCCATCCCGTTCTGTCACGTATTTTTTCATTTGGGACGGTTCTGTATCTTAAGCAAAATACATCTCGACAACCGTACCGTACTAAAAATCTGATACTTGAACCAGGATATATATATATATATATAATAATAATTATATAACATGAAGATGCCACCAATTCCAATACTACCCATCCAATTCCGACGCACCTATTGCTGTTCCGACCAGTTCTAGGGCACCTCACGCCATTCCAGCCTTGTTCCTTTAGGTCCAGCCCTTGTCCGACGCACTTCTGGTTGCCTCCACCATGTCTCAGATGCCACCAACCTTTTGGTTTGTTTTCAGATGAGAATTGAGTGATTAATTATTATTATTATGTGTCTCAGTCAGTTTTGTTGAGTATTGGTTGTGGTTGGCCGAATGAGTGAGCCAAATGTATTACAGTCAGTTTTGTAGAGCTTGCTTGTTTGAAATATTTATATGTATTTATGCTTAACATATCATATTAATTAATGGCAATGCAGATGACACAATCCAGCGGTAAACGAAAAATACAATAAATTGAAGATGATCACATCTCAAATGATCAAAGTACTGGTAATATCCAATCATCATCCTGTTCACAAACACCCTCTATTGTTACGGCAGGGTCCTTCAATTCCAAGGTAAAAGAAAGTCAAGGTACATCTGAACCTCAAGCTCATAAAAAGTATTAAGTCTACTGTTTGGGAAACTTATTAGATATTAGTGATTCAGAGAAAAATGAAACTGTAGGACAGCTTGAATATGGTGTAGGAAAGAATATTTGTTAAAAAGTGATCAAGGTACTTCATGTTTATGGAAATACTTGAGGAGAGACTTGTAGGGAAATTTCACCCAAAAAAGATTTAATAGAAGCTTACAAAGGTAAAGACAAGTCACAATCTTTGTTGAGTTTCACTAAGGTAGTAGTTCAGAGATAACAATTAATCTTGTTGGAACATTTGATCAATGACTAGTTAGGGAGGCTTAGTGAAAATGATCATAAAAGGATGGAATTGCCTTTTTGTTTTTGTTGAGAGGGATGAGTTTAAGGAGTTTTGTGAAGTTAGTGTGCCTCAATTTAAAATTCCATCTAGGCACTCTGTGTTGAGGTATTGTTTTTCTTTGTTTGTGAAGGAAAAGAAGAAATTATTTGATTGCATATCATCTCATTGTTGTAGAGTTTCATTGACTACCGACACTTGGATGAGCATTCAATATTTATCTTATATATGTTTGACTATTCATTTCATTGATTCTCAATGGAATATGTATAAAAGGCTTTTGAACTTTTGTGTAATTTAAAGTCATTCTGGAAATAATATTAGAAATGCTATTAAGTTTTGCATGAATGATTGGGGTTTGGGAAAGTTGATGTGCATTACTATTGACAATGCATCAAATAATGATGTTGCTGTTGAACAATTGAAAAAAAGTCTTGTGAAGAAGGGTGTTGTACCTTTGAGATGCGAGCATTTTCATATGAGATGTTGTGCTCATATCCTAAACTTAATTGTCAGAGATAGCATTGCAGTAGTTGAGGGAGCTTTTCAAAAAATTAGAGGTGTGATGAAATATGTGAGGAGCAGTCCTAAAAGATTATATATGTTTAAGTTATGTGTTGAAGAAGAAAACTTGACATATGGATCTTCATTGCAATTAGATTGTCCTAAAAGATGGAATTCAACTTATTTGATGCTACAAACTGATATAAAATATCAAAAAGAATTTGATAAGTTGGAGGACAAAGACAAAAGGTTTTTGAAGTAGTTTGGTTCAAACGTTCCAACTGAGAGAGACTCAACAAATGCCAAAATTTTGGCTCGTTTCTTCCAAACTTTTTATGAGGTAACTTGTAAATTTTCTGGCTCATAATATTCTACCTCTAGTGTTTATTTTACTGAGATTATTTGAATTTTGAAAAAAAATGGGCTTTGTGAATATAGTTGAGATACAATGGTGTCTGAAGTGGGTATCAAAATGAGGCATAAATTCAACAAATATTGGGGTTCTCTTCAGTCAACAAATATTATGCTTTTTGTAGCAGTAGTGTTGGATCCTAGATATAAGCTCAAATTTCTCAAGGTTAAGTACACTTAGCATTATGGAGAGGAATTGGCTAAAAATTTGGTGAAAATAGTTTTAAATGCTTTGAATGAGATGATGGATGATTATAACGATTTAAATGAAGATGAATCAAAAGAAGATGATTTCTCTTCTACTGTGTTGAATAAAAATGATGATTTCTTTGATGGTAGTGATACTTATGTTGATGATTTTTTTGTTGAATTATAGAAAAAACAAGAAGTTGCAGCTTTGGAAGAGTTGGATAAGTACTTGGAGGACAAACTTGAAAAAATAGAATTGATTTTGATCTTCTAGACTGGTGGAAGGTAAATGAGGTTGGGTATCCTTCTTTGGCAAATGTAGCAAGGGATGTATTTTCTATCCAAGCATATACTATGGCCTACAAATCTACATTTAGTACTGGGGGGATAACATTAAATAAATTTAGGAGTTCTTTAACACCTATTACAGCTGAAGTTCTCATATGTCTACAAGATTGGTTGAGAACTCAAACAAACCTATTGAAATTGAAGAATTAGTTCAAGACCTTGATGATAATGAATTAGGTTAGTATACAAATCTTGTATATTTTAATTTCACTTTCACTTATTTTATTCATACAATTTAATAAAAATATGGTTCAATTACAATTTTCAGAGGGGTCCCATGATCCAAATATTCTTCCAACTATAATTGGCCAACTAAATTTGAATAGGTGTATTAAATTTTATAAGGTAATATTTTTTTTTATTACTCTTTCATCTCAGAAATGTATGTCTACATGATTAATACATTTTCATCTTTGGTTGTCCTTCTACAATGGAGGAAGAAAAGGGAGGAGTTGTAGAAGAAATAATTAATTGGGTTTAGATTTTCATTGCTATTCCGGGACGGACCTTTGAAATGATTATTATCATGGTTGTTATTAGTTGTATTTTTTTGTTATATTAAGCTACCTAATTTTAGCAATTACTTAAGTAGTAATTGCTACCTCCAATGTTTGTGGTAATCTTTAGCTATTCCTTAATATTTTAACTAATTGTTTAAAAAATATAGTATTGCTATAATGATTAACTTTCACTCGGCTGAACAAAGCAAACCTGTGAAAAAACAAAGAACCAAATTAAGCACAAAACTTGGTCCCGCTCTATTTAACATTTCTATTATTTTCTTCACATCAAAGATTTTGACAAGGTAATGGAACTCATTTGTGGTATTCACCCTATTTGACAAAACAAAATTGTCACAATTTGAGTTTGAAAGATACATAACTAAGGAATGATAAATGGTACAACAAAAGGTTTCGACATGAACTAACTTGGCCATTTTGAAGAAATTAAATTGAAAAAAAATGTCTGAACTCCGTTCCGTCCCGGAACCATTTTATCCTACCCAAAATCCCCGATCTCCGTCCCATCCTGTCCCGATATTTTCAACCTCTGGGACTGGTCTGGATCTTCAAAAAAAAAATCTCCCAACTGTGGGAAGAGACTGGAGATTTGTAATCCCCATCTCGTATAGTCCCATGAGCACCCCTAGCATTGAGTGGTTTATAGGTTTTATTTAAAAAATAAAATAACAAAAAATTTATTTTTATTATTTTTTGATATTTTCAAAGGTTATAACCTTTGAAAATATAATAATTTTTAAATTTTTTTTCAAATGTCAATACAATATTTAATTATACGAATCATTATATTTATATATTATATAAATTCAATATAAACAATTTTATTGATAAATATTCTAATAATAATCAAAAAATAAATTAATAATCCATTAATAATAAGATAGATATTAATTAAAATATAATTAGAAAACATAAAATTATTCAGAAGAAAAGAAAAATATATTACTATATAATAATTTTTTGTTTTTGAATTTTTTCTTCTTTTAATAAGTTTATGTGTATATTTTTAATGAAAAATAATTTATATAAATTATATTTGTCTAACTCATAATTTATTTTGTAATTAATATGTATATATAAATAAAAAATTAATAATTAAAATGAATATTTAAAATTATAATGAAAAAAAATAGATTTATTATTTATTATTTAGGGATACCGGTTTAATTTAAATTAGATCCGTCTCACTAATAATTTATTTTGTAATTAATATTTCTATAAAAATAAATACATAAATAATTAAAATAAAAATTTAAAATTATATTGAATAAAAATTAAAATGAGATTTAAGATTTATTATTATTGTATACCAGTTTAATAGTTTAAGTATTTAGAGGTTTTGTCGTTAGAAGTTTAGTGATTTATGTTTTTAGGCTTTTAGTGGTTTATAGGTTTTATATAAAAAAATAAAATAACAAAAAAATTTTCTATAATTTGTTATCTTTTTCATAGGTTATAACCTTTGAAAATATAATAATATTTACAATTATTTGAAATGTGAATATAATATTTAGTTTTAATATTATTAATAATTATATATCATATAAATTTAATATAAATAATTTTATTGATGGATAATATAATAATGATCAAATTTTAAATTAATAAACTATTAATAAAAAGATAGATATTAATTAAAAAATATTTACAAAACCCAAATTAATTCAAAATTAAAGTAAAATATATTACTGGATAATAATTTTTAAATTTATACTTATTTTAGAACCAGTATATTTTTTTTATTAAAAATAAATAAATTAAATTATATTTGTCGCACTCATACATTATTTTTTAATAAACATTTCAATAAAAATGAACTAATAAATAATTAAAATGAATATTTAAAATTATAATAAATAGAAATAAAAATTATATTAATTAATTATTAAGTAGTATATAGCAGTTTAATGGTTTATGTATTTAGGCATTATGGGGTTTAGGAGTTTATTGATTTAACTGTGTGTGCATTTAGTGGTTTATAGGTTTTATTTAAGAAAAAAAATAAAAAAAAATTATTTTTTTTATTTTTTGATATTTTCAAATTTTATAACCTTTGAAAATATAATAATTTTTAAATTTTTTTCAAAATTGAATAAATATTTATTTATAATAATCATAATAATTATATATCATATAAATTCAATAAAAATAATTTTATTGATAGATATTCTAAGAATTATCAAAAAATAAATTTAAAATCTATCATGAATAAGATTAATATTACTTAAAATATAATATCAAAACCTAAAATGATTCAAAAGCAAAGCAAAATATATTAATTAATAATAATTAATTATTTTTAAATTTTTATTCTTTTTATAAGCTTATAAATTTTTTGATGAAAAATAATTTATATAAATTATATTTTTAACTCAAAATTTTTTTTATATTTAATATATATATATAAACAAAAAACTAAACAATCAAAATAAATTTTTTAAATTAAAATGAAAACAAATAAAAATGAGATTTATTAATTATTATTTAGGGGATACCGTTTTAAACTATTATCTATATAGGGGTATCGGGATTTTGTAGTTTAGTGATTTAAGTGTTTAGGCATCTAGTGATTTATAGTTATAATGTTTGAAAATATAAAAATTTTAAAATTTTTTTTAAAAGTGAATACAAAATTTAGTTATAATAATTATTAAATTTATATATCATATAAATTAAATATAACTATATTTATTGATAAATATTCTAATAATGATCAAAAAATAAATTAATAATCTATTATTAATAAGTTAGATACCAATTAAAATATAATTACAAAACCTAAAATGATTCATAAACAAAGTAAAATATTTTATTATATAATAATTTTTTGTTTTTAATTTTTTTCTTCTTTTAATAAGTTTATCTATATTTTTTTGTTGAAAAATAATTTATATAAATTATATTTTTCTATCTTATAATTTATTTTGTATTTAATATTTATATAAAAATAAACATATAAATAATTAAAATGAATATTTAAAATTATAATGAAAAAAAATAAAAATGAGATTTATTATTTATTATTTAGGATATACGTATTTAAAAAAATGTATCTATTTAGGGTTTTCGAGATTTAGAAGTTATTGATTTAAGTATTTAGGTATTTAATGGTTTATAGGTTTTATCTAAACAATAAAATAACAAAAAATTTTATTTTTGATATTTTTTCAAATTTTCAAAAGTCATAACATTTGAAAATATAATAATTTTAAAATTTTTTAAAAATGTGAATACAATATTTAGTAATAATAAATATTATAACTATATAGAATATAAAATAAATATAAACTATTTTATTGATAAATATTATATCAATTATCAAAAAATAAAATAATAAACTATTATTAATATGATAGATATAAATTAAAATATAATTAAAAAACCTAAAATGATTCAAAATCAAAGTAAAATTTATTACTAAATAATAAATTTTTTTAGTATTTGCATCATTTTATATGCTTATATATTTTTGTGATGGAAAATATATTATTTAAATTATATTTGTATCACTCATAATTTATTTTGTAATTAATATTTCTATAAATTATTTAAATTATATATAAGGTTTACGAGTTTAAAGGTTTAGGTATTTAGGGGCTTCGGGGTTTAGTAGATTAGAGATTTATGTATTTAGTCATTTAATGGTTTATATGTTTTATTTAAACAATAATATAACAAACAATTTATTTTGGTTATTTTTTCTCATTTTTGAAGGTTATAACCTTTGAAAATATAATAATTTTTAAATTTTTTTTATATGTGAATACTATATTTATTTATGATAATCTTAATTATTATATATCATGTTAATTCAATATAAACATTTATATTGATAGATATTATATTAATGATCAAAAAATAAATTAATAAACTATTATTAATAAGATATATATTTTTTAAAATATATTCACAAAACGTAAATTTATTCAAAATCAAAGTAAAATATAATACTAAATAATAACTTTTTGATGTTTTGCTTATTTTTATAAGTTTATATTTTTTGTTATTAAAAGTAAATTATTTAAATTATATTTGTCTTCCACATAATTTATTTTTAATTTATAATTCTATAAAAATAAACTAATAAATAATTAAAATGAATATTTAAAATTATAATGAATACAAATGAAATTGAGATTTAATATTTATTATTCGGGATATACAAGTTTAATGGTTTAAGTTTTAGGTGTTTTGGGGGTTAGTGATTTAAGTGTTTAGGACTTGAGTGATTTATAGTTTTTATTTAAAGAATTAAAAAATAAAAAATTAAATTTTTTTAATTTTTTAATTTTTTTAATTTTTGAAGGATACAACCTTTGAAAATATAATAATTTTTATTATTATTTAAATGTTAATATAATATTTAGTTATAATATTCTTAATAATTATATATAATGTAAAATCAATATAAAAAATTTTATTAATAGATATTATAATAATGATCAATAAAAATTTAATAAACTATTATTAATAAGAATGATATAAATTAAAATATAATTGTAAAAACTAAAATGATTCAAAATCAAAATAAAATATATTAAAAAATAATAAATTTTTGTTTTTAAAATTTTGCCTCTTTTTATAAGCATATATTTTTTTTTGATAAAAAATATATTATTTAAAATAAATCTGACTCGCTAATAATTTTTTTTTGTAATTAATATTTCTATAAAAATAAACTGATAAATAATTAAAATAAAAATTTAAAATTATACTTAAGAAAAATCAAAAAGAGATTTATGATTTATTATTAATGTATACCAATTTAATAGTTTAAGTATTTAGAAGTTTTGTCGTTTAGGAGTTTAGTGATTTATGTTTTTAGGCATTTAGTGGTTTATATGTTTTATTAAAACAATAAAATAACAAAAAAAAATATGTAAATTTTTCTCATTTTCATAGGTTATAACATTTGAAAATATAATAATATTTAAAATTTTTTGAAATCTGAATACAATATTTAGTTATAATAATTTTAATAATTATATATCATATAAATTAAATATAAATATTTTTTTGATAGATATTATAATAATGATCAAAAATTAAATTAATAAACTATTAATAATAAGATGGATATTAATTAAAAAATATTTACTAAACCAAAATTGATTCAAAATTAAAGTAAAAAATATAACTGGATAATAATTTTTAAATTTTTACTTCTTTTATGAGCGTATATATTGTTTTTGAATAAATATAAATTATTTAAATTATATTTGTTGCACTTATAATTTATTTTGTAATAAATATTTCTATAAAAATAAACTAATAAAAAATTAAAATGAATATTTGAAATAAAAATTAGATTTCTTAATTATTAAGTAGCATATAGCAGTTTAATGTTTTATGTATTTAGGAATTACGGGCCTTAGGAGTTTACTAATTTTATCGTGTATGCATTTAGTGGTTTATAGGTTTTATTTAAAAATTAAAATAACAAAATATTAATATTTAATATTTTTTGATATTTTCAAAGGTTACCTTTGAAAATATCATAATTTTTAAATTTTTTTCAAAAGTGAGTTCAATATTTAGTTAAAATAATCATGATATTTATATATCATATAAATTCAATATAAACAATTTTATTGAGAAATATTATAATAATGATCAAAAAATAAATTAATAATCTATTATTAATAAGATAGATATCAATTAAAATATAATAAAAAAACCTAAAATAATACGGAAGAAATCAAAATATATTACTATATAATAATTTGTTGTTTTGAAATTTTTTTTTCTTTTAAAAAGTTTATTCATATTTTTTTGATGAAAGTTAATTTATATAAATTATATTTGTCTAACTTATAATTTATTTTTTAAATTATATTTATATAAAAATAAACAAATAAATAATTAAAATAAATATTTAGAATTTTAATGAAAAAAAAATATTGAGATTTAAACTTTATTATTTGGGTATACCGTTCTAATTTAAATTTGATCTGTCTCACTAATAATTTATTTTGTAATTAATATTTCTATAAAAATAAACTGATAAATAATTAAAATAAAAATTTAAAATTATACTTATAAAAAATTCAAATGAGATTTATGAATTATTATTAATGTATACCAGTTTAATATTTTAAGTATTTAGAGGTTTTGTCGTTTATGACTTTAGTGATTTATGTTTTTAGGCATTTTGTGGTTTATAGGTTTTATTAAAACAATAAAATAACAAAAAAAAATTTGTAATTTTTTTTTCATTTTCATTGGTTATAACCTTTGAAAATATAATAATATTTAAAATTTTTTGAAGTGCGAATACTATGTATAATTATATTAATCTTACTAATTATATATCATATAAATTCAATAAAATAATTTTAATGATATATATTATAATAATGATCAAAAATTAAATTAATAAACTATTAATAATAAGTAAGATAAAAATATTTACAAAACCCAAATTGATTGAAAATTAAAGTAAAAAATATTACTGGATAATAATTTTTAATTTTTAAAATTTTACTTCTTTTATAAGCATATATATTTTTTTTGATTAAAAATAAATTATTTAAATTATATTTGTCGCACTCATAATTTATTTTGTAATAAATATTTCTATAAAATAAACTCATAAATACTTAAAATGAATATTTAAAATAATAATAAATTGAAATAAAAATTAGATTTCTTAATTATTAAGTAGTATATAGCAGTTTAATGGTTTATGTATTTAGGCATTACAAGCCATGGGAGTTTATTGATTTAATTATGTATCCATTTAGTGGTTTATAGGTTTTATTTAAAAATTAAAATAACAAAATATTTATTTTTATTATTTTTTGATATTTTCAAAGGTTATAACATTTGAAAATATAATAATTTTTAAATTTTTTTAAAATGTGAATTCAATATTTAGTTATAATAATCATTATATTTATATATCATATAAATTCAATATAAACAATATTATTTATAAATATTCTAAAAATGATCAAAAAATAAATTAATAACCTATTATTAATAAGATAGATATCAATTAAAATATAATAAAAGAACCTAAAATGATTGAGAAGAAATCAAAAAATATTACTATATAACAATTTGTTGTTTTGGATTTTTTTTTATTTTAAATAGTTTATCCATATTTTTTTGATGAAAATTAATTTATATAAATTATATTTGACTAACACAATTTATTTTTTAATTAATATTTATATAAAAATAAACAAATAAATAATTAAATTGAATATTTAAAATTATAATGAAAAAAATAATATTGAGATTTATTCTTTATAATTTTGGGTATACCAGTCTAATTTAAATTAGATCTGTCTCACTTATAATTTATTTTGTAATTAATATTTCTATAAAAATAAACTGATACATAATTAAAATAAAAATTTAAAATTATACTGAATAAAAATTAAAATGAGATTTATAAATTATTATTACTATATACCAGTTTAATATTTTAAGTATTTAGATGTTTTTCGTTTATGAATTTAGCAATTTATGTTTTTAGGCATTTAGTGGTTTATAGGTTTTATTTAAACAATGTATTAACAAAAAATTATTTTTGATATTTTTTAAGACTTTCAAAGGTTATAACCTTTGAAAGTGTAATAATTTTAAAATTTTTTAAAAATGCGAATACAATATTTAATAATAATAAACATTATAATTATATATAATATAAACTAAATATAAAAAATTTTATTGATAGATATGATATCAATTATCAAAAAATAAATTAATATGCTATTATTAATATAATAGATATAAATTAAAATATAATTGCAAAACCTAAAAATATTCAAAATCAAAGTAAAATTTATTACTAAATAATAATTTTTTTTAGTTTTTGTGTCTTTTTATATTCTTATATTTTTTTTGATGAAAAATAAATTATTTAAATTATATTTGTATCACTCATAATTTATTTTTTAATTAATATTTTAATAAATTATTTAAATTATATTTAAGCTTTACAAGTTTAAAGGTTTAAGTATTAGGGGCTTTTGTGTTTAGGAGTTTAGAGGTTTAAATGTTTAGGCATTTAGTGGTTTATAAGTTTTATTTAAACAATGATATAACAAAAAATTTATTTTTATATTTTTAAATTTTTGAAGGTTATAACCTTTGAAAATATAATAATTTTTAAATTATTTTCAAATGTAAATATAATATTTAGTTATAATAATCTTAATAATTATAAGTCATTTAAATTCAATATAAATATTACATTGCTAGATATAATTACATTGCTAGATATTATAATAATGATAAAAAAAATTTAATAAACTATTATTAATAAGATAGATATTATTTAAAATATATTTACAAAATCTAAATTTATTCAAAATCAAAGTAAAATATATTACTTAATAATAATTTTTTTAATGTTTTGCTTTTTGTATATCTTTATATTTTTGTTATTATAAAAAATAAATAATAAATCTCAATATTATTTTATTCATTATAATTTAAAATATATATCTTAATTATTTATTCATTTATTTTTATATAATTATTAATTACATAATAAATTGAGTTAGACAAATATAATTAATATCATTATTTTTCATCAAAAAAATATAGATAAACTTTTTAAAAGAATAAAAATTCATAACAAAAAAATATTATATAGTAATATATTTTGCTTTATTTCTGAATCATTTTAGGTTTTGTAATTATATTTAAATTGGTATCTATCTTATTAATAATAGATTATTAATTTATTCTCTGATCAATACTAGAATATTTACCAATAAAAATATTTATATTCAATTTATATGATATATAAATATAATGATTATTATAACTAAATATAGTATTCACTTTTGAAAAAAATTTAAAAATTTTTATATTATGAAAAGGTTATAACCTTTGAAAATATCAAAAAATATAAAAAAAATTAATTTTTTGATATTTTTTTTAAATAACACCTATAAACAACTAAATGCATACACAGTTAAATCAATAAACTCCTAAACCGCGTAATGCCAAAATACATAAACCATTAAACCGCTATATACTACTTAATAATTAATAAATCTAATTTTTAATTCTTTTTATTATAATTTTAAATATTCATTTTAATTATTTATTAGTATATTTTTATAGAAATATTTATTACAGAATAAATTATGAGTGCGACAAATATAATTTAAAAAATATATATGCTTATAAAAGAAGTAAAAATTTAAAAATTAAAAATTATTATCCAGTAATATATTTTTCTTTAATTTTGAATAAATTTGGGTTTTGTAAATATTTTTTAATTAATATTTATCTTATTATTAATAGTTTATTAATTTAATTTTTGATCATTATTATATTATCTATCAATAAAATTGTTTATATTGAATTTATATGATATAAAATTATTAAAATTATTATCACTAAATATTGTATTCACATTTCAAAAAATTGTAAATATTATTATATTTTCAAATGTTATAACCGATGAAAAAGATAACAAATTATAGAAACTTTTTTTTGTTATTTTATTTTCTAAATAAAACCTACAAACCACTAAAATCCTAAAAACATAAATTGCTAAACTCTTAAACGACAAAACCTCTAAATACTTATTCCATTAAACTGGTATAGATTAATAATAAATCATAAATCTCATTTTAATTTTTATTCAGTATAATTTTAAATTTTTATTTTAATTATTTATCAGTTTATTTTATAGAAATATTAATTACAAAATAAATTATTAGTTAAATAGATCTAATTTAAATTAAACTGGTATACCCAAAATAATAAAGAATAAAACTCAATATTATTTTTTTCTTTATAATTTTAAATATTCTTTTTAATTATTTATTTGTTTATTTTTATATAAATATTAATTAAAAAATAAATTATGAGTTAGATAAATATAATTTATATAAATTAATTTTCATCAAAAAAATATAGACAAACTTTTTAAAAGAAAAAAAAATTTCAAAACAACAAATTTTTATATAGTAATATATTTTGATTTCTTCTGAATCATTTTAGGTTTTATTATTATATTTTAATTGATATCTATCTTATTAATAATAGATTATTAATTTATTTTTTGATCATTTTTAGAATATTTATCAATAAAATTGTTTATATTGAATTTATATGATATATAAATATAATGATTATTATAACTATATATTGAATTCACATTTGAAAAAGATTTAAAAATTATTATATTTTCAAATGTTATAAACTTTGAAAATATCAAAAAATAATAAAAATACATATTTTGTTATTTTAATTTTTAAATAAAATCTATAAACCACTAAATGCATACATAGTAAAATAAGTAAACTTCTAAGGCACGTAATGCCAATATACATAAACCATAAAACTACACTATACTACTTAATAATTAAGAAATCTAATTTTTATTTCAATTTATTATTATTATAAATATTCATTTTAATTATTTATAAGTTTATTTTATAGAAATATTTATTACAAAATAAATTATGTGTCCGACAAATATAATTTAAATAATTTATTTCGAATGAAAAAAAATATATACGCTTATTAAAGAAGTAAAATTCTAAAAATTAAAAATTATTATCAAGTAATATTTTTACTTTAATTTTGAATAAATTTGGGTTTTGTAAATATTTTTAAAATTAATATCTATCTTATTATTTATATTTAAAAATTAAAAATTAGTTTATTAATTTAATTTTTTATCATTATTATAATATCTATCAATAAAATTATTTATATTGAATCTACATGATAGATAATTATTAAAATTATTATAACTAAATATTGTATTCCCATTTCAAAAAATTGTAAATATTATTATATTTTCAAAGGTTATAACCTATGAAATTTACAAAAATTATAGAAACTTTTTTTGTTATTTTATTTTCTAAATAAAACCTATAAAAAACTAAAATCCTAAAAACATAAATTGCTAAACTTGGAAACGACAAAATCTCTAAATACTTATTCCATTAAACTGGTATAGATTAATAATAAATCATAAATCTCACTTTAATTTTTATTTAGTATAATTTTAAATTTTTATTTTAATTATTTATCAGTTTATTTTTATAGAAATATTAATTACAAAATAAATTATTAGTGAGACAGATTTAATTTAAATTAAAATAGTATTCCTAAATAATAAATAATAAATCTCATTTTTTTTATTCTAATTTTAAATATTCATTTTAATTATTTATTTGTTTATTTATATATAAATATTAATTACAAATTAAATTGAGCTAGACAAAAATAATTTATATAAATTATTTTTCATAAAAAAATTATACATAAACTTTTTAAAAGAAAAAAAAATTTCAAAACAAAAAATAATTATATTTTTAAAGGTTATCATCTTTGAAAATAAGATAAAATCAGAAAAAAATAATTTTTTTGTTATTTTATTGTTTATATAAAACCTATAAACTATTAAATGGCTAAATGCTTAAATCATTAAACTCCTAAACCCAAAAACCTTTAAATACATAAACATTTAAACCATCTTTAAAGGTTTAAGTATTTAAAAATAATATATAAATATCTATCAATAAATAATAGTTTATTAATTTATTTTTTTATCAATATTATATTTATATATATATTTAGTTTATTAATATCTATCAATAAAATTGTTTATTTTTAATTTACATGATATATAATTATTAAGTTTATTATAACTAAATATTGTATTCACATTTGAAAAAAATTTAAAAATTATTATATTTATAAAGGTTATAACCTTTAAAATAGATAAAAAAATGAAAAATAATTTTTTTGTTATTTCATTATTTAAATAAAACATATAAACTACTAAATGCCTAAACAATTAAATCACTAAACTCCTAAACTCCTAAATACTTAAAATATTAAACCGGTATACCCTAAATAATTAATCATAAATCTCATTTTTATTTGTATTCATTATAATTTTAAGATTCATTTTAATTATTTATTAGTTTATTTTTATAGAAATATTAATTGCAAAATAAAATTATGAATGAGACAAATATAATTTAAATAATTCATCTTCATCAAAAAAATTTATAAGCTTATATAATGAATCAAAAATTTAAAAATAAAAAATTATTATTTAGTAATATATTTTACTTTGATTTTGAATCATTTTAGGTTTTGCAAATATATTTTAATTAATATCTATCTTATTAATAATAGTTTATTAATTTATTTTATGATCAGTATTATAATATCTATCAATAAAATTATTTATATTGAATTTACATGATATTTAATTTTTATGGCTATTATAATAAAGTATTGTATTAACATTTAAAAAAAATTAAAAATTATAATATTTTCAATGGTTATAACCTTGAAAATTAGAAAAAATCATAAAAGTAATTTTTTTGTTATTTAATTATTTAAATAAAACCGATAAACCACAAAATACCGAAATACTTAAATTACTAAACTCCTAAACCCTGATACTACTGAATCACACACACATAGCGACGGACCACAGTACACACGTGCACATATTCTTGTCCATTTTGATGTAGCATTTAGAGGGGCCAGCAAGTCCTGAAAGCAACCAGAAGTATGGGCCACCAGCTTGTAGAGGGACCCACTAGCAAGCCGGGATTATAACATTCAGACAACTGACGAGACCGAGCAAAATGGTCGCGAGTAAACCCATGAGTAGCTTGGAGTGGGTCCCACTAGCCATATCAGGCAGCATTAAGGGCCACCCAACCGTCACCCAACAGGAGTAGCAGGTAATCCATGATTAATTAGAGAGCCGAAAAAATCCGAAGCATCACCAAGTAGGGCCAGTAAGCAATGGAGTACATACCAACCACACGGGAGCGAAAGATTCAAACTTGTAGTTTATGTTTGTAGTCTTATTTGAATTTTGGACTTTTTATGCACCATGTACTTATAGAGATTGATCATGACATACTCACACACACAATCTTGTCTGTTCTCTATTTAGCATGCAATGAGGGCAACTGGACCCATGCGTATCTATAAGTGGGGCCCACTAATGGATTTTTTAAATACACATTAGGCGATGCTACACTCTAGGGAGCAGAAGACCCAACTTTATAGCATTTTGTAATTTTACTTGTATTCTAGATTTGTTTGTACATGTAGATAATTACACTATGAGATGGACCTCATCACACATGCACACCGATGCATGCATATTTTTTGATATTTTGTCTGTGCAACATACAACCACTTCTTGGAGCTCGAGGAGGAAGCATTCTAACCCAAGAGATACTCTTTTGAGGATCATTGGAGCAAAAGAATGTGGAATTCAGAGGTTAGAATGAATTGACAAAGTGCCGTAGATATGGACTTGTGGATTTATCGGTATTCAGTTTTACATGTATTCCATTGCATAGCAATGACATAGGCAACAACTTGATGCTACATGGCACACACATCCCCAATCTTAAATTTCATAGTTTTAATATGGTGCATCATTCAGGCTCCTCCCAAAGGCTTGGACAAATCCGAATGGAAAGGATGCAGTGCACATAATGACTCAATGCCAAATCTAAAGTCCGAGAATGCCTGGTGATTTTAGTTGTATTCATACGCTTGGAATTATTAGGCATTATGTTTTTTTATGTATTTTATGCATAGAATCATTAAGGTGCATAGGATTTTTGGGATGGCCTAAATTAGTCAGCTCTTTTGTCTCTTGTAAGTTGTGTGCCTAAATGATAAATAAAGTGTGTATTTTCCAAAAAAAACAAAAAAAAACCATAAACCCTAAACTTTAAATCCTAACCCTTAAACCATAAACTATAACCCTAACCCATAAATCCTAAATCCTAAATCTTATGTTTTGCACTTTAATAATCAAATGACTAAATGTTAAATTTAAATTGAAATTAACAACTTTTAGGAATGTCACAGATTTATCTTTTTGTATATGTAACACAAAGTTATGACTCAAGGGGTGAGTTATGGATTCAGTTTCTTTCTTGCTTTAGATTATTGTAGCATTACCAATGGTCATGATTGTATATATTGTCTCTAGAACACAAAATCATATCGATGAGAATATGCCATAACTTGTGTCTCTCTGAGGAACATATTGTTATGGCACTTAGAATGATCATGTATACATATTTAATCACTATAATATTGGGTCACAGTATTAGATATGACCATAGCTTGTGCATTTATCTTTATATTGCAAAGTCATTGCACTAGGAATGATTGTAACTTTGGAGATTCCTCAAGAGCAAAAGTCATGACCCTAGAAATAGTTAAAGCTCGAGTACTACTCGTTATAACTTTCTATAGCTAAAATTCTTGGGATTGGAAATATCACTATGGCTTTTTCCTTTGATTTGTGACCTCAAGTGTCAATATGCAAGACTAATATTTTGAGCAATGATCAAAACCTTTTATACATTTGAATATGATTCATTTACACCTTTTTGGGTATTATGAGCTTGTGTACATAACTCAATTAATAATAAAAGAAAGAAATTATACTTTTCATATCCATGAGGATATAAAAAAAAGGCTTAGACATGCCAATAAAATAATTTTTTGATTCTTGATTGAAAGAGAGCCCATACTTCATGCCCTGCTCAAACCACCCTCGGGCTAGTTTGTTCTAATAGGCTACAAGGTGGTTATTTTTTTAGAGGTGAACTATGTATTAAAAAAATTGCTTTGAGTGTGTGCATGAGAGATATTTTAGAAGAAATTACAATAATCAATATAAATAGCATCCTCAACAACTAGCTATTTCAACACATAGGGGTACAACTTTGGTTTGGTCTGTTAGCATACATGAGTCAAATTACCTTTGATAGCCCAGTGATTCAACATCAAATATGATGAGACATAATAGAGATAAAGTAAAAGCTCCTATTATTTTGGTTAGAGCTTTAGAAATCATTCTAGAGTTGAGAGTGGATCAAAATAAATTATTTTAATTATTCAGTACAATTTTAATTTTTGTTTTAATTATTTATCAGTTTATTTTTATAGCAATATTAATTACAAAATAAATTATTAGTGAGACATATATAACTTAAATTAAACCGGTATACCCTAAATAATAAATAATAAATCTCATTTTTTTCAATATAATTTTAAATATTCATTTTAATTATTAATTTTTTATTTTTTATATAAATATTAATTAAAAAATAAATTATGAGTTAGACAAATATAATTTATGGAAATTATATTTAATCAAAAAAATAAAGATAAACTTTTTAAAATAAAAAAAAATTTCAAAACAAAAAATTATAATATAGTAAAATATTTTTCTTTGCTTATGAATCAATTTATGTTATGTAATTATATTTTAATTGATATCTATCTTTTTAATAATAGATTAATAATTTATTTTTTGATCAATATTAGAATATTTATCACTAAAATTGTTTATGTTGAATTTATATGATAAATAAATATAATGATTATTATAACTAAATATTGAATTCACTTTTAAAAAAAATTTAAAAATTATTATATTTTCAAAGGTAATTACCTTTGAAAATATCAAAAAATTAAAATGAGATTTAAGATTTATTATTATTGTATCTCAGTTTAATAGTTTAAGTATTTAGAAGTTTTGTCGTTAGAAGTTTAGTGATTTATGTTTTTAGGCTTTTAGTGGTTTATAGGTTTTATATAAAAGAATAAAATAACAAAAAAAATTTCTATAATTTGTTATCTTTTTCATAGGTTATAACCTTTGAAAATATAATAATATTTACAATTATTTGAAATGTGAAAACAATATTTAGTTATAATATTATTAATAATTATATATCATATAAATTCAATATAAATAATTTTATTGATAGATAATATAATAATGATCAAATTTTAAATTAATAAACTATTAATAAAAAGATTGATATTAATTAAAAAATATTTACAAAACCCAAATTAATTCAAAATTAAAGTAAAATATATTACTGGATAATAATTTTTAAATTTATACATATTTTAGAACCGTATATTTTTTTTATTAAAAATAAATAAATTAAATTATATTTGTCGCACTCATACTTTATTTTGTAATTTACATTTCAATAAAAATGAACTAATAAATAATTAAAATGAATATTTAAAATTATAATAAATAGAAATAAAAATTAGATTTATTAATTATTAAGTAGTATATAGCAGTTTAATGGTTTATGTATTTAGGCATTATGGGGTTTCGGAGTTTATTGATTTAACTGTGTGTGCATTTAGTGGTTTATAGGTTTTATTTAAGAAAAAAAAATAAAAAAAAATTATTTTTATTATTTTTTGATATTTTCAAATTTTATAACCTTTGAAAATATAATAATTTTTAATTTTTTTTCAAAAGTGAATAAATATTTATTTATAATAATCATAATAATTATATATCATATAAATTCAATATAAATAATTGTATTGATAGATATTATAATAATTATCAAAAAATAAATTTAAAATCTATCATGAATAAGATTAATATTACTTAAAATATAATATCAAAACCTAAAATGATTCAAAAGCAAAGCAAAATATATTAATTAATAATAATTAATTGTTTTTAAATTTTTATTCTTTTTATAAGCTTATAAATTTTTTGATGAAAAATAATTTAAATAAATTATATTGTTAACTCAAATTTTTTTTTATATTTAATATATATATATATAAATAAAAAACTAAACAATCAAAACAAATTTTTTAAATTAAAATGAAAACAAATAAAAATGAGATTTATTAATTATTATTTAGGGGATACCTTTTTAAACGATTATCTATATAGGGGTATCGGGATTTTGTAGTTTAGTGATTTAAGTGTTTAGGCATCTAGTGATTTATAGTTATAATGTTTGAAAATATAAAAATTTTAAAATTTGTTTCAAAAGTCAATACAATATTTAGTTATAATAATTATTAAATTTATATATAATATAAATTTAATATAACTATATTTATTGATAAATATTCTAATAATGATCAAAAAATAAATTAATAATCTATTATTAATAAGTTAGATACTAATTAAAATATAATTACAAAACCTAAAATGATTCATAAACAAAGTAAATATTTTACTATATAATAATTTTTTGTTTTTAATTTTTTTCTTCTTTTAATAAGTTTATCTATATTTTTTTGTTGAAAAATAATTTATAAAAATTATATTTTTCTATCTTATAATTTATTTTGTATTTAATATTTATATAAAAATAAACATATACATAATTAAAATGAATATTATAAATTATAATGAAAAAAAATAAAAATGGGATTTATTATTTATTATTTAGGATATACAGTGTTTAAAAAAATTTATCTATTTAGGGTTTTCGAGATTTAGAAGTTATTGATTTAAGTATTTAGGTATTTAATGGTTTATAGCTTTTATCTAAACAATGAAATAAAAAAAATTTATTTTTGATATTTTTTCAAAATTTAAAATGTCACCATTTGAAAATATAATAATTTTAAAATTTTTTAAAAATGTGAATATAATATTTAGTAATAATAATTATTATAACTATATATAATATAAAATAAATATAAACAATTTTATTGATAAATATTATATCAATTATCAAAAAATAAAATAATAAACTACTATTAATATGATAGATATAAATTAAAATATAATTAAAAAACCTAAAATGATTCAAAATCAAAGTAAAATTTATTACTAAATAATAACTTTTTTTAGTATTTGCATCATTTTATATATTTATATATTTTTGTGATGGAAAATATATTATTTAAATTATATTTGTTTCACTCATAATTTATTTTGTAATTAATATTTCTATAAATGATTTAAATTATATATATGGTTTACGAGTTTAAAGGTTTAGGTATTTAGGGGCTTCGGGGTTTAGTAGATTAGAGATTTATGTATTTAGTCATTTAATGGTTTATATATTTTATTTAAACAATAATATAACAAACAATTTATTTTGGTTATTTTTTCTCATTTTTGAAGGTTATAACCTTTGAAAATATAATAATTTTTAAATTTTTTTTATATGTGAATACTATATTTATTTATGATAATCTTAATTATTATATATCATGTTAATTCAATATAAACATTTATATTGATAGATATTATATTAATGATCAAAAAATAAATTAATAAACTATTATTAATAAGATATATATTTTTTAAAATAAATTCACAAAACGTAAATTAATTCAAAATCAATGTAAAATATAATACTAAATAATAACTTTTTGATGTTTTGCTTATTTTTATAAGTTTATATTTTTTGTTATTAAAAGTAAATTATTTAAATTATATTTGTCTTCCACATAATTTATTTTTAATTTATAATTCTATAAAAATAAACTAATAAATAATTAAAATGAATATTTAAATTATAATGAATACAAATAAAATTGAGATTTAATATTTATTATTCGGGATATACTAGTTTAATGGTTTAAGTTTTAGTTGTTTTGGGGTTTAGTGATTTAAGTGTTTAGGACTTGAGTGATTTATAGTTTTTATTTAAAGAAATAAAAAATAAAAAATTAAATTTTTTAATTTTTTTAATTTTTGAAGGTTATAACCTTTGAAAATATAATAATTTTTAATATTATTTAAATGTTAATATAATATTTAGTTATAATATTCTTAATAGTTATATATAATGTAAACTCAATATAAAAAATTTTATTAATAGATATTATAATAATGATCAATAAAAATTTAATAAACTATTATTAATAAGAATGATATAAATTAAAATATAATTGTAAAAACTAAAATGATTCAAAATCAAAATAAAATATATTAAAAAATAATAAATTTTTGTTTTTAAAATTTTGCGTCTTTTTATAAGCATATATATTTTTTTTGATAAAAAATATATTATTTAAAATAAATCTGTCTAGCTAATAATTTTTTTTTGTAATTAATATTTCTATAAAAATAAACTGATAAATAATTAAAATAAAAATTTAAAATTATACTTAATAAAAATTAAAATGAGATTTATGATTTATTATTAATGTATACCAATTTAATAGTTTAAGTATTTAGAAGTTTTGTCATTTAGGAGTTTAGTGATTTATGTTTTTAGGCATTTAGTGGTTTATATGTTTTATTAAAATAATAAAATAAATAAAAAAAAATTTGTAAATTTTTCTCATTTTCATAGGTTATAACATTTGAAAATATAATAATATTTAAAATTTTCTGAAATCTGAATACAATATATAGTTATAATAATTTTAATAATTATATATGATATAAATTAAATATAAATATTTTATTGATAGATATTATAATAATGATCAAAAATTAATTTTAATTATTCGGTATAATTTTAATTTTAATTTTAATTATATATCAGTTTATTTTTATAGAAATATTAATTACAAAATAAATTATTAGTGAGACAGATCTAATTTAAATTAACCCGCCATATCCTAAATAATATGAATAAATCTCATTTTTTTTTCTTTTTAATTTTAAATATTCAAATATAATTATTTATTTGTTTATTTTTATATAAATATTAATTACAAAATAAATTATGAGTTACACAAATATAATTTATATAAATTATTTTTCATTAAAATAATATAGATTAACTTTTTAAATGAAAAAAAACATTTTCAAAACAAATAATTATTATATAGTAATATATTTTGCTTTGCTCCTGAATCATTTTAGGTTTTGTAAATATATTTTAATTGATATCTATCTTAAGTTATTTTTTCATCATTATTAGAATATTTATCAATAAAAATGTTTATATTGAATTTATATAATATATAAATATAATGATTATTATAACTAAATATTGTATTCACTTTTGAAAAAAATTCTAAAATTATTATATTTTCAAATGTTATAACCTTTGAAAATGTGAAATAAAAAAAATTTTTTTGTTATTTCATTTTTTAAATAAAACCTATAGATCATTAAATGCATACTTACTTAAATAGTTAGCTCATAGATCCCGAAACCCCTAAATGATAAACCTTTTAACAGCTATATACTTCTTAATAAATAATAAATCTCATTTTTATTTCTATTTATTATAATTTTAAATATTAATTTTAATTATTTATAGTTTAATTTTTTTGAAAATTAATCACAAAATAAATTTCGAGTGAGACAAATATTATTTAAATAATTTAATTTAATAAAAAAATATAAGCTTATAAAAAGATAGAAAATTATTAAAATTAAATATTATTATTTAAAAATATATTTTGATTTGATTTTGAATCATTTTGTGTTATGTAAATATATTTTAATTAATATAAATATTATTAATAGTAGTTTATTAATTTAATTTTTGATCATTATTATAATATCTATCATTAAAATTATTTTTATTGAATTTATATGATATATAATTAGTAAGATTAATATAATTATACGTGGTATTCACATTTCAAAAAATTTTAAAAATTATTTTATTTTTAAAGGTTATAACCTTTGAAAATCAGAAAAAATCGAAAATAGAATTTTAAATTTTTATTATATAAATAAAACCTATAAACCACTAAATAATCAAACCATTAAACCGGTATACCATATATAATAAATCATAAATCTAATTTTAATTTGCATTCATTATAATTTTAAAAATTCATTTTAATTATTTATTCGTTTATTTTTTATAGAAATATCAATCACAAAATAAATAATGAGTGGAACAAATATAATTTTAATAATTTATTTTTAATCAAAAAAAAATAAGCTTATATAAAGAAGTAAAAATTTAAAAACAAAAAATTATTATTTAGTAATATATTTTACTTTGATTTTGAATCATTATATATAGGTTTCGCAATTATATTTTAATTGCGATCAATCGTATTAATAATAGTTTATTAATTTATTATTTGATTATTTTTATAATATCAAACAATAAAATTACTTATATTCAATTAAAATTTCAAATAATTATTAAGTTATTATAACTAAATATTAAATTTACATTTGAAAAAAAATTTTAAATTATTATATTTTAAAAGGTTATAACTTTCAAAAATGATAAAAAATCACAAAAATAATTTATTATTATTTTATCATTTAAATAAAACTTATAAACCACTAAATGCCAAAACATTTAAATCTCTAGAATCCTAAAACCCAAAACCCCCTAAATACTTAAACCATTAAACATATATAACCTAAATAATAAATAATAAATCTCATTTTTATTTGTATTCATTATAATTTTAAATATTCATTTTAATTAGTTTTTAGCTTATTTTTATAGAAATATTAATTACAAAATAAATAATGAGTGAGACAGATATAATTTAAATAAATTATTTTTTATGAAAAAAAAATAAGCTTATAAAAATAAGCAAAATTTAAAAAATTTTATTTAGTAATATAATTTACTTTGATTTTGATTTATTTTGGGTTCTGTAAATATATTTTAATTAATATCTATCTTATTAATAATAGTTTATTAATTTATTTTTTGATCATTTTTATAATATATATTAATACATTTTTTTTATCTTGAATCTACAACAAATATAATTATTAAGATTATTATAACTAAATACTGTATTCATATTTTATAACTATTAAAAAATTATTTTATTTTTAAAGGTCATAACCAATGAAAATCACGAAAATTCATAGAAATAAATGTTTTGTTATTTCATTGATTAAATAAAACCTATAAACATGAAAATGTGTCAACATAGAAATCAATAAACTCCTTAACCCCAAAACCACAAAAAACTTAAACAATTAAATAGTTATACCCTAAATAATAAATTATAAATCTCATTTTATTACTATTCATTATAATTTTAAATATACATTTTAATTATTTATTAGTTTAATTTTATAGAAATATAAATTAAAATATAAATTATTAGTGAGACAAATATAGTTTAAATAATTTATTTTTCATCAAAAAATATATAGGCTTATAAATGGATACAAAAATTTAAAAATTTAAAATTAATATTTCGTAAAATATTTCACTTTGATTTTCAATCATTTTAGGTTTTGATAATATATTTTAAACAATATTTATCTTATTAATAATTGTTTATTACTTTTTTATGATCATTATTATAATATATATCAATAAAATAGTTTATATTGAATTTATATGATATATAATTATTATGATTATTATAACTTCATATTATATTCGCTTTTCAAAAAAAATTATAAATTATTATATTTTCAAAGGTTATAACATTCAAAAATGAGAAAAAATAACAAAAATAAATTTTTTGTTATTTTATTTTTTATATAAAACCTATAAACCACTAAATGACTAAATTCTAAAATGACTAAACTCCTAAACCCCGAAGCCCATAAATACTTAAAACATTAAATTAGTATAGTCCAAATAATAAATCATAAATCTTATTTTTATTAGTATTCATTATAATTTTAAATATTCATTTTAATTATTTAGCAGTTTATTTTTATAGAAATATTAATTACAAAATAAATTATTAGTGCGACATATATAGTTTAAATACTTTATTTTTCATTAAAAAAATGCTTATAAAAAGGCAAATTTTTAAAAATAAATAATTATTATTTAATAATATATCTTATTTTGATTTTGAATCATTTTTGATTTTACAATTATATTTTAATTTATATCATTCTTATAAATACTAGTTTATTAATTTATTTATTGATCATTATTATAATATCTATTAATAAAATTATTTATATTGAATTTATATGATATATAATTATTATGATTATTATAACTTCATATTGTATTCACTTTTCAAAAAAAAAATTTAAAAATTATTATATTTTCAAAGGTTATAACATTCAAAAATGAGAAAAAATAACAAAAAATAAATTTTTTGTTATTTTATTTTTATATAAAAACTATAAACCACTAAATGACTAAATTTTATAATGACTAAACTCTTATACCCCGAAGCCCATAAATACTTAAAACATTAAATTACTATAGTCCAAATAATAGATCATAAATCTAATTTTTATTAGTATTCATTATAATTTTAAATATTCATTTTAATTATTTATCGGTTTATTTTTATAGAAATATTAATTACAAAATAAATTATTAGTGCTACATATATAGTTTACATAATTTATTTTTGATTAAAAAAATGCTTATAAAAAAAGGCAAATATTTAAAAATAAATAAATATTATTTAGTAATATATCTTATTTTGATTTTGAATCATTTTAGATTTTACAATTATATTTTAATTTATATCATTCTTATAAATATTAGTTTATTAATTTTTTTATTGATCATTATTATAATATCTATCAATAAAATTATTTATATTTAGTTTACATTTTATATAATTATTAAGATTATTATAACTAAATATTATATTCACATTTAAAAAAATTTAAAATTATTATATTTTCAAAGGTTACAACTTTCAAAAATTAAAAAATTGAAAAAATTAATTTTTTTTGTTTTTTAATTCTTTAGATAATAACTATAAATCACTAAAGGTCTATACACTTAAATCACTAAACTCCTAAACCCAAAAACACCTAATTACTTAAACCATTAAACGGTATATCCTGAATAATAAATAATAAATTTAAATTTTATTTGTATTCATTATAAATTTTAAATATTCATTTTAATTATTTATTAGTTTATTATTATAGAATTATAAATTACAAAATAAATTATAAGTAAGACATATAATTTAAATAATTTATTTTTAATAACAAAAATATAAACTTATAAAAAAAGCAAAACATTAAAAAAAATTATTATTTATTAATATGTTTTACTTTGATTTGAATAAATTTAGATTTTGCAAATACTTTTCAAATAATATCTATTTTATTAAAATTGTTTATTAATTTATTTTTTGATCATTATTATAATATCTAGCAATGTAATTATTTATATTGAATTTAATTACTTATATTTATGATGATTATTATAAATAAATATTATATTTACATTTGAAAAAAATTTAGAAATTATTATATTTTCAAAAAAAAACCTTCAAAAAATAAAAAAATAAAAAAAATAAATTTTATGCTATATCATTGTTTAAGTAAAACTTATAAACCACTAAATCCCAAAACACTTAAATCTCTAAACTCCTCAACACAAAAGCCCATAAATACTTAAACCTTTAAACTTGTAAACCGTAATTATAATTTAAATAATTTATTAAAATAATAATTACAAAATAAATTATGAGTGATACAAATTTAATTTAAATAATTAATTTTTCATCAAAAAAAAATCTAAGCTTATTAAAAGAAGCAAAAACTAAAAAAAAATTATTATTTAGTAATAAACTTTACTTTGATTTTGAATAATTTTAGCTTTTGCCATTATATTTTAATTTATATCTATCATATTAATAATAGCATATTAATTTATTTTTTGATAATTGATTTAATATCTATCCATAAAATTCTTTATATTTTGTTTAGATTATATATAATTATAATGATTATTATTATAAAATATTGTATTCACTTTTTTAAAAAATTTTAAAATTATTATATATACAAAGGTTATAACCTTTGAAAATGTGAGAAAATATCAAAAATAATATATTTGTTATTTCATTGTTTAAATAAATCCTATAAACCACTAAATGCCTAAACACTTAAATCAATAACTCCTAAATCTCTAAAACACAAAAAAGATAATCCTTTTAAACTAGTATACCCTAAATAATAAATAATAAATCTCAAAATTAATTTTTTCATTATAATTTAAAATATGCATTTTAATTATTTATTCGTTTATTTTTATATAAATATTAATTACAAAATAAATTATGAGTTTGACAAATATAATTTATATAAATTATTTTTCATCGAAAAATATATATAAACTTATAAAAATAATAAAAAATTTAAAAACTAAAATTTAATATATAGTAATATATATTGCTCTCCTACTGAATCATTTTAGATTTTGTAATTATATTTTAATTGATATCTATCTTATTAATAATTATTTATTAATTTAATTTTTGATTATTATTAGAATATTTATCTATAAAATTGTTTAAATTGAATTTATATGATATATAAATATAATGATTATTATAACTAAATATTGAATTCACTTTTAAAAAAAATTAAAAATTATTATATTTTCAATGATTATAACCTTTGGAAATATGAAAAAATAATCAAAATAATTTTTTTATTATTTTATTTTTTAAATAAAACCTATAAACCACTAAATGCATACATAGTTATATCAGTAAACTCCTAAACCCCGTAATGCCTAAATACATAAACCATTAAACCACTATATACTACTTAATAATTAATAAATTTAATTTTTATTACAATTTATTATTATTTTAAATATTCATTTTAATTATTTATTAGTTTATTTTTATAGAAATTTTTATTACAAAATAAATTATGAGTGCGACACATATAATTTAAATAATTTATTTTTAATCAAAAAATATATACTTTTAAAAGAAGTATAAAAGAAGTAATATTAAAAATTAAAAATTATTATCAACTAATATATTTTACTTTAATTTTGAATCAATTTGAGTTTTGTAAATATTTTTTAATTAATATCTATCTTATTATTAATAGTTTATTAATTTAATTTTTGATCATTATTATAATATCTATCAATAAAATTTTTTATATTGAATTTATATCATTTATAATTATTAATATTATTATAACTAAATATTATATTCACATTTCAAATAATTTTAAATATTATTATATTTTCAAAGGTTATAACCTATGAAAATGAGAAAAAATTACAAATTTTTTTTGTTATTTTATTGTTTAAATAAAACCAATAAACCACTAAATGCCAAAAAACCTAAATCACTAAACACTTAAAATACAAAACATCTAAATAATTAAACCATTAAACTAGTATACATTAATAATAAATCATATATATCATTTTAATTTTTATTCAGTATAATTTTAAATTTTTATTTTAATTATTTTTCAATTTATATTTATAGAAATATTAATTACAAAATAAATTATTAGTAAGGCAGATCTAATTTAAATTAGATCGGTATACCCGTAATAATAAATAATAAATCTCATTACTTTTAATTATAATTTTAAATATTCATTTTAATTATTTATTTGTTTATTTTTATATAAATATTAATTACAAAATAATTTGAGTTACACAAATATAATTTATGTAAATTATTTTTCATCAAAAAATTATAGATAAACTATTTAAATGAAAAAAAAATTTCAAAACAAAAATTTATTATATAGTAATATATTTTGAGTTCCTTATGAATCATTTTAGGTTTTGTAATTATATTTTAATTGATATATCTTATTAATAATAGATTATTAATTTATTTTTTTGATAATTGATATCATATCTATCAATAAAATTTTTATATTTAGTTTATATTATATATAATTATAATGATTGTTATTACTAAATATTTTATTCACATTTTTAAAAAAATTTTTACATATTATATTTTGAAAGGTTGTAACCTTTGAAAATGTGAGAAAATATCAAAAATAATTTTTTTGTTATTTCATTGTTTAAATAAATCCTATGAACTACTAAATGCCTAAACACTTAAGTCAATAACTCCGAAATCTCGAAAACCCTAAATAGATAATCCTTTTAAACTGGTAAACCCTAAATAAAAAATAATAAATCTCAATATTATTTTTTTCATTATAATATAAAATATTCATTTTAATTATTTATTCGTTTATTTTATTAAATATTAATTACAGTATAAATTATGAGTTAGAAAAATATAATTTATATAAATTATTTTTCATCAAAAAATATTGATAAACTTATAAAAAGAAGAAAAAATTTCAAAACAAAAATTTATTTATAGTAAAATATTTTGCTTTCCTTATGAATCATTTTAGGTTTTGTAATTATATTTTAATTCATATCTATCTTATTAATAATAGATTATTAATTAATTTTTTGATCTTTATTAGAATATTTATCGATAAAATTATTTATATTAAATTTATATGAAATATAAATATAATGATTATTATAACTAAATATTGAATTCACTTTTGAAAAAATTTTAAAATTATTATATTTTCAAAGGTTATAACATTTGAAAATATCAAAGAATAATAAAAATAATTTTTTTGTTTATTTATTTTTTAAATAAAACCTCTAACTACTAAATGCATACATAGTTAAATCAGGAAACTCCTAAACCTCGAAATGCCTAAATACTTAAACCATTAAACCGCTATTAACTACTTAATAGTTAATAAATCTAAATTTATTTTTATTTATTATAATTTTAAATATTTATTTTAATTATTTATTAGTTTATTTTTATAGAAATATTTATTACAAAATAAATTATGAGTGCGAGAAATATAATTTAAATAATTTATTTTTAATCAATAAAAGTATTTACGCTTATAAAATAAGTAAAAATTTAAAAATTTAAAATTATAATCAAGTAATATATTTTACTTTAATTTTGAATCAATTTGAGTTTTGTAAATATTTTTTTATTTAATATCTATCTTATTATTAAAAGTTTATTAATTTAATTTTTGATCATTATTATAATATCTATCAATAAAATTGTTTATATTAAATTTATATGATATATAATTATCAATATTATTATAACTAAATATTATATTCACATTTGAAAAAATTTTAAATATTATTATATTTTCAAAGGTTATGACCTATGAAAATGAGAAAAAATTACAATTTTTTTTATTATTTTATTGTTTAAATAAAACCTATAAACCACTAAATGCCTAAAAACATAAATTGCTAAACTCCTAAATGACAAAACCTATAAATACTTAAACAATTAAACTAGTATACGTTAATAATAAATCATAAATTTTATTTTAATTTTTATTCAGTTTAATTTTAAATTTTTATTTTAATTATTTATCAGTTTTTTTATAGAAATATTAATTACAAAATAAATTATTAGTTAGAAAGATATAATTTAAATTAAACCGGTATACCCTAAATGATAAATAATAAAACTCATTTTTTTTCAATATAATTTTAAATATTCATTTTAATTATTTATTTGTATATTTTTATATAAATATTAATTACAAACTAAATTATGAGTTAAACAAATATTATTTATATAATTTATTTTTCATCAAAAAAATAGATAAATTTTAAAAAACAAATTTAAAAACAAAAATATATTATATAGTAATATATTTTGCTTAGATTCTGAATCATTTTAATATTTGTAATTATATTTTAAATGATATATATCTTATTAATAAAAGATTATTAATTTATTTTTTGATCATTATTAGAATATTTATCAATAAAAATGTTTATATTGAATTTATATGATATAAATTTAATAATTATTATAACTAAATATTGTATTCACTTATGAAAAAAGTTTTAAAATTTTTATATTTTCAAAGATTATAACCTTTGAACATGTGAAAAAATAAAAAAATATATTTTTTTTGTTATTTCATTGTTTAATTAAAACCTATACACCACTAAATGCCTAAAAACTTAAATCACAAAACTACAAAATCCCGATACCCCTATATACATAATCTTTTAAACTGGTATATACTAAATAATAATTAATAAATATCATTTTTATTTGTTTTCATTATAATTTAAAAAAATCATTTTGATTTTTAGTTTTTTATTTGTAAATGTGTATTAATTATAAAATAAATTAGGAGTTAAGAATATAATTTATAAACATTATTTTTCATCAAAAAAAATAGATAAGCTTATAAAAAGAATAAAAATTTAAAAACAAATAATAATTATTTAGTAATATATTTTGCTTTGCTTTTGAATCATTTTATGTTTTGATATTATATTTTAAGTAATATCAATCTTATTCACAATAGATTTTTAATTTATTTTTTGATAATTATTAGAATATCTATTAATAAAATTATTTATATTGAATTTATATAATATATAATTATTATGATTATTATAAATAAATATTGTATTCACTTTTGTAAAAAATTTAAAAATTATTATATTTTAAAAACTTATAACCTTAAAAAATGAGAAAAAATAATAAAGAAAATTTTTTTGTTATTTCATTTTTTAAATAAAACCTATAGATCATTAAATGATTACTTACTTAAATCAGTAAGTTGATAAACCCCGAAACCCCTAAATACATAAACCTTTTAATATATATAATTTACTTATTAAATAATAAATCTCATTTATATTTCTATTTATTATAATTTTAAATATTCATTTTAATTAACTATTGTTTAATTTTTTAGAAAAATTAATTCGAAATAAATTTCGAATGATACAAATAATATTTAAATAATTTATATTTAATCAAAAAAAATATATAAGCTTAAAAAAAGAAGGAAAATGTATATTCATTTTAATTTAAATTAAATATTATTATTTAGCAATATATTTTGATTTGATTTTGAATCATTTTGTGTTACGTAAATATATTTTAATTAATATATAGATTTTTAATAATAATTTGTTAATTTAATTTTTGATCATTATTATAATATCTATCATTAAAATTGTTTATATTTAATTTATATGATATATTATTAGTAAGATTAATCTAATTATACATGGTATTCACATTTCAAAATATTTTAAAAATTATTTTCTTTTCCAAGATTATAACCTTTGAAAATCGGAAAAAATAAAAAAAAATTATTTTTATTATATAAATAAAACCTATAAACCACTAAATGCCTAAAAACATAAATTGCTAAACTTCTAAATGACAAAACCTCTAAATAATTTAATCATTAAACCGTTATACTATATATAATAAATAATAAATAATAAATCTCATTTTTATTAGTATTCATTATAATTTTAAACATACATCTTAATTATTTATTAGTTTATTTTTATAGAAATATATATTTAAAAAATAAATTCTTCGTGAGACAAATATAATTTAAAAAATTTATTTTTCATCAAAAAATATATAAGCATATATATGGATACAAAAATTTAAAAAATTTAAAATTAATAGTTAGTAAAATATTTCACTTTGATTTTGAGTCATTTTAGGTTTTGAAAATATATTTAAAACAATATTTATCTTATTAATAATTAGTTATTATTTTTTTATGATCATTATTATAATTTATACCAATAAAATAATTTATATTGAATTTACATGATATTTAATTATTATGATTATTAAATTCATATTGTATTCACTTTTCAAAAAAAAATAAAAATTATTATATTTTCAAAGGTTATATCCTTAAAAAATGTGAAAAAATAACAAAAATACTTTTTTTTTATTTTATTTTTTAAATAAAACCAATAAACGACTAAATGACTAAATACTAAAATGGCTAAACTCCTAATCCCCGAAGCTCATAAATACTCAAAACATTAAATTAGTATAGTATAAATAATAAATCATAATTCTCATTTTTATTAGTATTCATTATAATTTTAAATATTCATTTTAATTATTTATCAGTTTATTTTTATAGAAATATTAATTACAAAATAAAGTATTAGTGAGACAGATATAATTTAATTAATTTATTTTTCATCAAAAATATATATATGCTTATAAAAATAGGCAAAATTTTAAAAATAAAAAATTAATTTTTATTAATATATCTTATTTTGATTTTGAATCATTTTAGATTTTACAATTATATTTTAATTTACATCATTCTTATTAATACTAGTTTATTAATTAATTTATTGATCATTATTATAATATTTTTTAATAAATTATTTATATGTAGATTACAATATATAAACTTATTAAGATTATTATAACTAAATATTATATTCACATTTAAAAAAAATTAAAAATTATTATATTTTCAAAGGTTATAACCTTCAAAAATTAAAAAAAATCAAAAAATTAAATTTTTTGTTTTTTCATTCTTTAAATAAAAACAATAAATCACTAAAGGTTAAATAATTAAATCACTAAACTCCTAAACCACAAAACACATAAATACTTAAACCATTAAACCAGTATATCCTGAATAATAAATAATAAATCTCAATTTTATTTGTATTCATTATAATTTTAAATATTCATTTTAATTATTTATTAGTTTATTATTATAAAATTATAAATTACAAAATAAATTATGAGTAAGACAAATATAATTTAAATAATTTATTTTTAAAAACAAAAATATTAACTTATAAAAAAAGCAAAACATTAAAAAAATTATTATTTAGTAATATATTTTACTTTGATTTTGAATAAATTTAGATTTTGCAAATATATTTTAAATAATATCTATCTTATTAATAATAGTTTATTAAATTTTTTTTGATCATTATTATAATATCTAGCAATGTAATTATTTATATTGAATTTAAATGACTTATAATTAATAAGATTATTATAACTTAATATTATATTTACATTTGAAAAAAATTTAAAATTATTATATTTTCAAATGTTATAACATTTGAAAATGTGAAAAAATATCAAAAATAATTTTTTGTTATTTCATTGTTTAAATAAAACCTATAAACCACTAAATGCCTAAAAACATAAATCGCTAAACTACTAAACGACAAAACCTTTAAATACTTAGACCATTAAACTGGTATACCCTATATAATAAAGAATAAATATCATTTTCATTATAAATTTAAATATTCATTTTAATATTTATTTGTTTATTTTTATATAAATATTAATTACAAAATAAATTATGAGTTATACAAATATAATTTATATAAATTATTTTTCACCAAAAAAATATAGATAAACTTATAAAAAGAAAAAAAAATTTCAAAACAAAAAATTATTATATAGTAATATATTTTGCTTTGATTCTTAATCATTTTTGGTTTTGTAATTATATTTTAATTGATATCCATCTTATTAATAATAGATTATTATTTTATTTTTTGATAATTATTAGAATATTTCTCAATAAAATTGTTTATATTGAATTTATATGATATTTAGATATAATGATTATTATAACTAAATATTGAATTCACTTTTGAAAAAAAAATTAATAATTATTATATTTTCAAAGGTTATAACCTTTGAAAATATCAAAAAATAATAAAAATAAATTTTTCGTTATTTTATTTTTTAAATAAAACCTATAAACCACTAAATGCATGCACAATTAAATTAGTAAACTTCTAAACCCCGTAATACCTAAATACATAAACCATTAAACTACTATATAATACATTATAATTAATAAATCTAATTTTTAATTTCTATTTATTATAATTTTAAATATTAATTTTAATTATTTATTAGTTTATTTTTATAGAAATATTTATTACAAAATAAATTATGAGTGCAACAAATATAATTTAAATAATTTATTTTTAATCAAAAAAGATATATACGCTTATAAAAGAAGTAAAATTTAAAAATTCTAATTATTATTCAGTAATATATTTTACTTTAATTTTAAATCAATTTGGGTTTTCTAAATCTTTTTTAATTAATATCTTATTATTAATTGTTTATTAATTTAATTTTTTATAATTATTATAATATCTATCAATAAAATTGTTTATATTGAATTTATATGATATATAATTATTAATATTATTATAACTAAATATGGCACATATCAGAAAATCTTATATTTTATTATATTTTCAGAGGTTATAACCTCTGAAAATGAGAAAATATTGCGAATTTTTTATTGTTTTTTTATTGTTTAAATAAAACCTTTAAAATACTAAATGCCTAAAAACATAAATCTTTAAACTCCTAAATGTCAAAACCATTAAACTGGTATACATTAATAATAAATCGTAAATCTCATTTTTATTCAGTATAATTTTAAATTTTTATTGTAATTATTTATCAGTTTATTTGTATAGAAATATTAATTACAAAATAAATTATTAGTGAGACAAATCTAATTTTAATTAAAATAGTATCCCTAAATAATAAATAATAAATCTCATTTTTTTCATTATTATTTCAAATATTCATTTTAATTATTTATTTGTTTATTTATATATAAATATTAATTACAAAATAAATTGAGCTAGACAAAAATAATTATATATAAATTATTTTTCATTAAAAAATTATAGATAACCTTTTTAAAAGAAAAAAAATTTTAAAAACAATAAATTATTTTATAGTAATATATTTTGTTTTTCTTCTGAATCATTTTAGGTTTTGTAATTATATTTTAAATTATATCTATCTTATTAATAATAATTATTAATTTATTTTTTGATCATTATTAGAATATTTATCAATAAATATATTTATATTGAATTTATATCATATATAAATTTAATAATTATTATAAATAAATATTCTATTCACTTTTGAAAAAAGTTTTAAAATTTTTATATTTTCAATGATTATAACCTTTGAACTTGGGAAAAAATAAAAAAAAATATTTTTTTTGTTATTTCATTGTTTAAATATAACTAATAAATCACTAAATGCCTAAACACTTAAACAATAAACTACAAAATCCCGATACCCCTATATAGATAATCCTTTAAACCGGTATACCCTAAATAATAATTAATAAATCTCATTTTTATTTGTTTTCATTATAATTTAAAAAAATCATTTCGATTGTTATGTTTTTTATTTATATATATATATTAATTATAAAATAAATTATGACTTAAAAATATTTATATAAAAATTATTTTTCATCAAAAAATGGATAAGCTTTTAAAAAGAATAGAAATTTAAAAACAAATAATTATTATTTAGTAATTTATTTTGCTTTTATTTTGAATCATTTTAGCTATTTCAACACATAGGGGTACCACTTTGGTTTAGTCTGTTAGCATACATGAGTCAAATTACCTTTGATAGCCTAGTGATTCAACATCAAATATGATGAGACATAATAGAGATAAAGTAAAAGCTCCTATTATTTTTGTTAGAGCTTTAGCAATCATTCTAGAGTTGATAGAGGAACAAAATAAATTATTTTAATTATTCAGTATAATTTTAATTATTTATCCGTTTATTTTTATAGAAATATTAATTACAAAATAAATTCATATTAAGTTTGTAATTGAGAGATTTGATTACTCAGTATGTAATATCTATACTAGGAAAGAGAGATATACTTAACCTTCTAAAACTAGAGTCGAGCCTAACGAGTATCCAAGCAATCCTACAACCTATCCCTCTGATCTTGATATTTCGATCATTGTCTAGAAGGGACAAATGAGTTGTCTTAAATACTCAGTTTCATAGGTTTTATCTATGTTTATTCGTTTGTTTCTTATATTACTTCTCTTGATGGTACTAGAATACTAAAGTCTCATCCTAAGATATTATCTTATCTAGGATGGCGCGAGACCATGATGGAAGAAATACATGTCCCTCACTCTGATGGGTCATGGTGACTAGTTACATAGATTTTGAAAGGTCTATTATTGATTGCAAATGGATGTTCACAATAATGATATTTTTAGTTGTGAAGGTTGATCATCTTAAAGAAAGACTTATAGCGGAGAGATATACTTAGATATTTAGTATGACTACTAGGATACTTACTCTCTAGTAGCCAAGTTGATATTGGTATATATTTTTTTATTTTAGTGCAACATCTCATAATTATAGGATACATCAACTAGATATGAAAAATATATTTCTTTCAGTGACCTTAAGGAGGTGTAAATGGAGTCTCCAAAAAAGTTTTTGAGTATAACAATCATATGTTGTTTGTAGATTGTGGAAGGTATTATACATCTTAAAGCAATTATCATGAGTTTGATTTGTAAGATTTTCACAAGTATCCACCTAAGTTGGGTGACACATGTGTCACTAATTTTTCTCTATTGTTCCAAAAAAGTCCTCATGATAAGTTAATTTTGCTAATTTTCTATGTTAATGATTTTCTGATTTTGGACATGACTGAATTGGGAACCATCCAACTCAATGAGTACATTCAATCATAATTTTAGAAAAATATCCTTGAGATGCTTAGATACTTTATTGGTATATGCATGAAATATTCGAGCTCATTCTTGTTACAAAAGAGATATGTAATTAATATTCTTAAAGATATTTGTTAGTCAAGATTGACCTAGCAAATATATTTTGTGTTGTACTCTAGAATATATTTTATTGATATGAGTACCAATTTCACTTCTGATCCAATATCTTTACTTGACTCTATTACTTATAGGAGAATCATTGGAAATATTAATTATATAACTATAATTAGACCAGATATAGTATATGCAATTATTTTAGTTATTCATTTCTAAGATTTTTCTTAGAAGGTTAACCTTGAGTCAGTTTTTTGCATACTAAAATATGTGAAGAAGTCTCTAGGTTTTGAGATCTCTTTTAGGAATCATGGATAGTTGTTGATAGCTGGATGTTGTGAACTTGTATAAACTAATGTGATAGGGACTACTATGGTTATTTTTAATTTGTTATTATTCTAGTATATTTTATTTTATTTTATTTCATATTTTATTGTTTAAAGCACTTGACTATCTGTTGCTTCAATCACATTTGTCTATTATATAAGGATTTGGAATGAATGTTATTTGTCATTGAGTATTATTATTTTATTTTAATATATGTTTGTTAAGTTTAATACTCAAGTTGCACATGCAATTATGTGCAATGCAAGATGTTGGTGTGTATACATGCGGATAGAATTTAAGCGTATCATTAAAAAATTTTTAAAAATTTTAAAAATAAAAATCCTACATTTCAATCATATTCAATTATTTTGGTTTCGGTAATTTTATTAGTTATATAATTGAATATAAGATATTGATTACCAATATCAGGCATATTAAATCAAAATGATGTTTAATATCAAGATGATGTTTTTAGGCCTATTGACTTATATAAATTATAAAATTGTTGTAGTTTGCTAGATGTATTAATAGATTTTTTTAGGTTTATCTTTTAATCAAGCTAATTTGCTTGGAAAATAAGGATGGATGCTCTAACATTGAGGACACAAATTTGATCCTCATGGATGCTAGATACATTTCGCCAGGGTGCTTACCAAATCAACTATCATGCAGTTAGGATGTGAATCTTACTATTTTGACCTTGGGGCCCCAAGGCCCAAATATGAGTTAAAGAATATTATGAGTTGGGCTTAGGGAGAGAGAGTGGGGGACAAAAAAAATATTATATACGAGTTAAAGTGCAAAATAAAAAAGATAAATGTAGTGTATGTATACAATGCAAAATTAAATAGCATTACTATTGTAGTTTCAATGTTTGCTAAATATAGACTAGTCAAATATTGATTATAAATTATAATTTACACAACTTGTTTTCCTTTCAAACATTTACAATCAAAGAAAAAAGATTAACAAAATTTAAGTTTGAAGAAATAAATATACACACACACACACACACACATATACAAGAAGGAGAATGAGAAGAAAAAGAATAAGAAGAAGGAAAAATAGAAAAAGAAGAAAGAGAATAAGAAGAATAAGAAGCAGAAAAAGAATGAGAAGAAGAAGAAGGAAGGATAAGTAGAAGAGGAAGAATAAAGATGATAACAAGAAGAAAAAGATGATGATGATAATGATGATGATGGAGAGGAAGGAGGAGGAGGATGATGATGATGATGATGATGAAAAGAAGAAAAGAAGAAGAAGAAAGATAAGAAGCAAGGATAAAAAGATGAATAAGAAGAAGAAGGAGAAGAAGGAGAAGAGAGAAGAGAAGAAGAAGAAGAAGAAGAATGAGAAAATGAAGAAAAAGAAAAAGTAGAAGAAAAAAAAAGAAGAAGAAAACGAATATGAGAAGGAGAAGAAGAAGAAGAATAAAAATAAGTAGAAGTAGAAAAAGAAGGAAGAAGAAGAGAAGGAAAAGTAGAAAAAGAAGAAGCAAAGATGAAAAATAATAAGAATATGAGAAACAAAAGAAGAATAAGATGTACAAAAAAAGAATAAGAATAAGAAGTACAAGAAGAAGAAGAAGAATAATAATAATAACAATAATAATAATAATAATAATAAGTGCAAGAAGAAGAAGAAGAAGAAGGAGGAGGAGGAGAAGGAGGAGGAGGAGGAGGAGGAGAGAAGAAGAAGAAGAAAAGAAGAAGGAGAAGGAGAAGGAGGAGGGAGAAGAAGAAGAAAAGAAGAAGAAGAAGAGAAGAAGAAGAGAAGATGATGATGATGATGATGAAAAAAGAAAAGAAGAAGAATAAGGAGGAAAATAAGAAGAGAGGAGGAGGAGATAGAGGAGGAGAAGAATGAGGAGGAGAAGAATGAGGAGAAGAAGAATAAGAAAACAAAGATAAGAAATAGAAGGAGGAGAAGGAAAAAAAAGAAGACAAAGATGGTGAAGAAGGAGAAGAATACAACAACAAAAAAAGAAAAAAAGAAGATAGAAACAAGAAGAAGAAGAAGAAGAAGTACAATAGAAAGAAAAAGAAGATGAAAAAGAAGGAGAAGAAGAAGAATAAGTAGAAGAAGAAGGAAAAAATAAGAAGTAGATGATAATGATAAAGATGAAGAAGTAAAAAAAAGAAGAATCAGAATAAGAAGAAGAAGAAATAGAGGAAAAAGAAGAAGAAAGAGAATGAGAAGAATAAGAAGAAGAAGAGAAGAGAATGAGAAGAAGAATGAGAAGAAGAAGGATAAGAAGAATGAGTATAAAAAAAAGAAATAGAAGAAGAAGAAGAAGGTGAGAAGAAGAAGAAGAAGAAGAAGAAGAAGAAGAATAATAAGAATAAGAAGGAAAAGAAGAAGAAGAAGAGAAGGAGAAGAGAAGAATAAAAATAAGCAGAAGAATAGAATGAGAAGAAGAAGAAGAGGGAGAAGAAGAAGAAGAAAAGAGAAAAAGCAATACAAAAAGAAGAAGAAAAAGAAATAGAAGAAAGAGAAGAAGAATAGAGAGAAGGAGCGAAGAAAAGTAGTAGTGGAAGAAGAATAAGAAGAAGAATAATAAATAGTAGTAGAAGAATAAGAAGAAAAAAAAGAAAAAAAAGAAAAACAGAAAAAAATAAGAAAAAGAAAAAAAAAAGAAAAAGAAAATAAAAAAAAAGAAAAAAAAAGAAGAAGATCAAAAGAAGAAAAAGACGAAGAAGGAGGAGGAGAATAAGAAAAAGAAAAAGAAGACAAAACAAGAATAAGATGAAGAACAAGAAGAAAAAAAAAAAAGAAGTAGAAAGAGGAGAAGAAGAAGAACAATGAGTTGAAGAAGGTGTAAAAGAAAGAGAAGAAGAAAAAGTAATAGAAGAAGAAGAAAACGAAGTAGAAGAAAAAATAAAAAGAATAATTATAAGAAGAAGAATAAGAAGAATAAGAAAAATAGAAGAAGAAAAAGAAGAAGAATAATGATAAAGAAGAAGAATAATAATAATAATAATAAAGAAAAAGAAAGAGAAAAAGAAAAAGAAAAAAATAAGAAGAAGTAGAAGAAAAGTAGGAGAAGAAGTAGAAAAAGAAAGAAAAGCAGAAGAATAAGAAGAATAAGATGGAGAAGAACATGAACAAGAAGAAGAAGAAGTAAGAAAGTAGTAGTAGTAGAAGTAGAAGAATAATACTATAATAAGAAAAAGAAGCAAAACAAGAAGAAGAATAAGAAAATAAGATGATGAAGATGAAGTAGTAAGAAGTATGAGAAAAAAGGAGAAGAAAAAGGAGAAGGAGAAGAAGAAAAAAAGAAAAGATGAAGAAGAAGGTGAGAAGAAGATGATGAAGAAAGAGGAGGTGGAGAAGAAGAAAAAGTAGAAGAACTAGAAGAAAATGAATGAGAATACGAAGAATAAAAAGAAATAGAAGAAGAATAATAATAATAAGGAGGAGGAGGAGGAGGAGAGAAGAAAAGAATATGAGGAAGAAGAATTAGTAGTAGTAGTAGAAGAAGAATATGAGGAAGAAAAAGAAAAATATGAGGATGAAGAAAAAGAAGAATATGAGGAGAAAGAAAAAAAAGAAGAATATGAGGAAGAAGAAGAATAAGAAGAAAGAGAAAAAGTCAAAGAAGAACGAAGGAGGAGGAGGAGGAGGAGAGAGAAGAAGAAAGAAAAGAAGAAGGAAAAGATAAAGTAGGAGGAGGAGGAGGAAGATGAGAAGTAGTAATAGGATTCAATCCCACCATGACTCATTTACATATCCATAAAAAGAAGTAGCCCCACCATTGAGATATACAATCACACTCAAATCTAGTATTAGAAAAATACTTATGAAGGATGGCTAGAAAATTATATAGTTTTATTTTTTTAGATGGAGATTAATTGTTCATTTTAGTGTGTGTTTGTTCAATATTCCAAATATTGGCTAATACTAGTTATTTTGATGAATATATATGATGTATTTTATGAAAAATAGCATTAAATAGAATAATTTCATGAAATTATAGTTTTTGTGTGAAATTTAAGACTTAGTAGATTTGTTAAATAGAAGGGGAGCAAAAAGTTATTCAAAGTCATACAATTCTTTTATATTATGACTTTGTTACATCACCATTAGCTTATAAGATAGTTTTGACATTCATTCTTGGCTGAAGTTATATACCCATAGTCATGTAAATTTTAGTATGTCATGACTATACCACCTCATTGACACAATTATTTCATTATATAACATATTCTTTTTGATTGTGAAATTTTCTTGGAGTCATTGTCAAACTAGGTTGTAACATTATTTATAACTACAATATTAATTTAATGTGTGGCAACTAAGTATCCCCGTCGGTGCTAGAAGTTGTGGAATTTTTTATCACCATGACTTTCTCATTATAGAGTCACAAATACTAAGGTAGAAGCTATGACTTTTCTCCAATACTATGACTTTTCTCCAATACTATGACTTTCTCATTATAGAGTCACAAATACTAGGTAAAAGCTTTGACTTTTCTCCAACACTATGACTTTTAGTTATAGAATGATCTAGAGAGCATTTACTCGAGCTACAACCATTCTCAGCACATGATTTTGGTTTATAGAGATGAAATGCATGAGCTATGATTATTCCCGATATCATGGTAATCTAATACAAGAGAGACAAAGTCACAACTCATTTCCAATGCTATAATATTGCATTATAAAGATGAATGCATAAGCTGCAGCTATTCCAAGCTCAATAGAAATCTAAATTCTAAAGAAAGAAAAAGACCAAAGTTTTGAATCATTCTCAATATCATAACTTTGTGTTATATAGGGGCAAAATGAAACCCATGGCATTTCTCAATGCCACAAATTCCCACTTTAAAATCACATTCAATCATTCAAGTTTCAAAGTAGAAATCATTGATAAGAATATCTTATCAATAAAAATCTACATGTACATGAGTCATTATAGTAGTAAATAGGACTTTCATCTAGATATCGATCCTACATGAATTATATCAGTAGTTTGGTTATTCAATAGTGAGATAACTTAATTCTTATAAAATAGTTATCCATATTATAAAATTAATCTTAGATCTATGAGTTTTGTTTATTTAATTTATGTGATATATGTTCAAATTAGTTCACATTGTAGTATGTATAGACATAGAATAAAGGTTGAGTTATTGTGTAATGACTTATTTCCCTAATGGTATACAAGATGTTTATCACAATCACTATTGATCATATCCTAATGATGGTCCCCTTATAGCTATCTCCTTGATACCTCGACACCAAGATAAAAAGTCATCTCTAATTAAGAGTTATTCACAATCACATACCTTCTGGGTAACTTATCAACTATCCTTGATGGTTGTTTCTATGCATATTTTAATTCTTTAGTCTTAGTTATAATGAAGACCAAGAATTGATAAAGTTTGTAAGCATTTACACTTTCTATTTTGTAAGCACCAAACTCGCATAATTAATATATGTTTAGATGATATTTCACTAGTGGGAACTATATGAGTAAAAGTAATTTATAAAGATTGTACCTATCTTGTGAATCACAATATACTTATGTATCTCTTAATGATTATTTTTCATCCTCCTCCTCGTTGATTATGCAACTCCTATACTAAATCTAAAATACTTAAGAGAATATTTTATATAATATTCATCTCAATTGAGAACTAGTATTTCTAATACATGTAAAATGGATTGATATGTAAAGTATTTATACTTTCAACTTTGTATGTGTCAAACTCATAATGATTAACATATTCAAATTTTAGAATTAATATATAATTTTATGTCTTGCATCACATTCGAAATGACTATCACTTTCTTCATACCATATGTACGAGTGAGCCCATAAATTATCTATCACTATTCACGTTGATAATCTTGCACAAACCTATAAATAATTAAAGCCATACTTCAAGTTCTACTTAATCACCCATCTATCAATATCCATAATATAATATAAATCAAAATATATTCATTAATGTAAAACTATTACCATATTACATAAACTAAGTTATACAAACCATAGATCTCATGCTAGTTTGATATTTAGTAATAATAAAAAATATAACTATATATAATATAAACTAAATATAATAATTTTATTGATAGATATTATATCATTTATCAAAAATAAATTAATAAACGATTATTAATATGATAGATATAAATTAAATATAATTAAAAACCTAAAATGATTCAAAATCAAAGAAAAATTTAATACTAAATAATAATTTTTTTATTATTTTTGCATCATTTTATAAGCTTATATGTTTATAATTTAAGAGTGAATACAATAATATAAATATATTTATAATTTATATTTTACTCTTAAATATATTTATTATAATATAATAAATATATTTAATGGTCATTTTAGCTTAAATATATTTATAATATATTTATAATTTTACTCTTAAATATAAATATATTTATATAAATATATTTATATAAATATATTTATATAAATATATTTACTCTTAAATATATTTATAATTATAATATAATAAATTATTATAATTATAATAAATATATTTATTATAATAATTATAAATATATTTGATATTTAAGAGTGAATACACTCTTAAATATATTATTATATTTAAGAGTAATTATAATTTACTCTTAAATATATTTAAGAGTGTAATATATTTAATGGTTTTAGGGTTTATGAGCTTACTGATTTATCTAATATAAATATATTAAATTTATATTTTATATAATTATTATATTAATAAATATTGTATTCACTCTTAAAAAAAATTTAAAAATTATCATATTTTCAAATGTTATAACCTTGAAAATATGATAAAAAATAATAAAAATAATTTTTTTTATTTCATTTTTTAAATATAGCCTATAGAACAATAATGCCTCCTTACATAAATCAGTAAGCTCATAAACCCTAAAACCACTAAATACATAAACCCTTTAACATCTATATACTACTTAATGAATAATAAATCTCATTTTTTTGTCTATTTATTATAATTTTAAATATTCAATTTAATTATTTATAGTTTAATTTTTTACAAAAATTAATTACAAAATAAATTTCGAGCGAAACAAACATTATTTACATAATTGATTTTTAATAAAAAAAATATAAGTTAATAAAAAGAAGGAAAAATTTAAAAATTAAATATTATTATTTAGTAATATATTTTGATTTTATTTTGAATCATTTTGGGTCATGTAAATATATTTTAATTAAAATTTATATTTTTATTAATAGTTTATTAATTTAATTTTTGATCATTATTCTAATATCTATCATTAAAATTGTTTATATTTAATTTATATGATATATAATCAGTAAGATTTATATAATTATACATTTTATTCACATTTAAAAAAATTTTAAAAATTATCTTATTTTCAAAGGTTATAACCTTTGAAAATCCGAAAAAAATCTAAAAAATTTTTTTTTATTTTTTTTATTTAAATAAAACCTATAAACCACAAAATGTCTAAAAACATAAATTGTTAAATGCCTAAACAACAAAACTCCTAAATAATCAAAACAATAAACTGGTATACCATTTATAATAAATCACAAATTTCATTTTAATTTGTATTATTTATAATTTTCAATATTCATTTTAAATATTTATCAGTTTATTTTATATAGAAAAGTTAATTACAAATTAAATTTTCAGTGGACAGATCTAATTTAAATTAAACTAGTATACCCTAAATAATAAATAATATATCTTAATATTATTGTTTTCATTATAATTTAAAATATTCATTCTAATTAGTCATTTGTTTATTTTTATATAAATATTAATTACAAAATAAATTATGAGTTAGATAGATATAATTTATATAAATTATTTTAAATCCAAAAAGTATAGATAAACTTTTTAAAAGAAAAAAAATTTTCAAATCAAATAATTATTATTTACTAATACATTTTCCTTTGCTTTGAATCATTTTAGGTTTTCATATTATATTTTAAGTAATATGAATCATATTCATTATAGATTTTAATTTATTTTTTTAGATTTATTAGAATATCTATCAATAAAATTGATTATATTGAATTTATATTATATATAATTATTATGATTATTATAAATAAATATTGTATTCACTCTTTAAAAAAATTTAAAATTATATATTTTCAAGGTTATAACTCTAAAATATGATAAAAAATAATAAAAATAAATTTTTTGTTATTTCATTTTTTAAATAAAGCCTATAGACCATTAAATGCATGCTTACTTAAATCAGTAAGCTAATAAACCCCGAAACCCATAAATACATAAACCTTTTAACATCTATATACTACGTAATGAATAATAAATCACATTTTTATGTCTATTTATAATATTTTTAAATATTCAATTTAATTATTTATAGTTTAATTTTTTACAAAAATTAATTACAAAATAAATTTTGAGTGAGACAAATAGTATTTAAATAATTGATTTTTTTAAAAAAATATAAGCTTATAAAAAGAAGGAAAATTTAAAAATTAAATATTATTATTTAGTAATATATTTTGATTTGATTTTGAATCATTTTGCATCATGTAAATATATTTTGATTAAAATTTATAATTTTATAATAGCTTATTAATTTAATTTTTGATCATTATTATAATTTCTATCATTAAAATTGTTTATATTGAATTTATTTGATATATAATCAGTAAGATTAATATAATTATACATGGTCTTCACATTTCAAAAATTTTAAAAATTATCATATTTTCAAAGGTTATAACCTTTGAAAATCAAAAAAAAATCTAAGAAAAAATTTTCTTATTTTTATTATTTAAGTAAAATCTATAAACCACAATATGCCTAAAAACATAAATTGCTAAACTCCTAAACAAAAAACTCCTAAATAATCAAACCAATAAACCGGTATTCATATATAATAAATCACAAATCTCATTTAATTTGTATTCATTATAATTTTAAATATTCATTTAATTATTTATTAGTTTATTTTTTATAGAAATGTTAATTACAAAGTAAATAATGAGTGAGACAAATATAATTTTAATAATTTATTTTTTATTCAAAAAAAAATATATAAGCTTATAAAAAGAAGTAAAAATTTAAAAACAAAAAATTATTATTTAGTAATATATTTTAACTTTGATTTTGAATCATTGTATATAGGTTTTGAAATTATATTTTAATTACTATCAATCTTATTAATAATAGTTTATTAATTTATTTTTGATCATTATTATAATATCTATCAATAAAATTACTTATATTGAATTTTAATGTTTATAATTATTAAGATTATTATAACTAAATATTATATTTACTTTTGAAAAAAAAATTTAAAAATTATTATATTTTCAAAGGTTATAACCTTCAAAAAATGATAAAAAATCACAAAAATATTTTTTTATAATTTTATTATTTAAATAAAAACTTATAATACACTAAATACCTAAACATTTAAATCTATAGACTCCTAAACCCCAAAACCCCCTAAATACTGAAAGCATTAAACCTATATAACCTATATAATAAAATGATAACTATAATATCTATCAATAGTTTATTAATTAATCTCTATCTTATTATTAATAGTTTATTAATTTAATTTTGATCATTATTAATATATCTATCAATAAAATTGTTTATATTGAATTTATATGATATATAATTATTAATATTAATATAACTAAAGATTGTATTCACATTTCAAAAATTTTAAATATTATTATATTATCAAAGGTTATAACCTATGAAAATGAGAAAAAATTACAAATTTTTTTTGTTATTTATTGTTTAAATAATACCTATAAACCACTAAGTGCCTAAAAACATAAATCACTAAACTCCTAAACGACAAAACCTCTAAATACTTAAACCATTAAACTAGTATACATTAATAATAAATCATAAATATCATTTAAATTTGTATTCAGTATAATTTTTAATTTTATTTTAATTATTTATCAGTTTATTTTTATAGAAATATTAATTACAAATTAAATTATCAGTGAGACAGATCTAATTTAAATTAAACCAGTATACCCTAAATAATAAATAATAAATCTCAATATTATTGTTTTCAATATAATTTAAAATATTCATTTTAATTAGTTAATTTGTTTATTTTATATAAATATTAATTACAAAATAAATTATGAGTTAGATAGATATAATTTATATAAATTATTTTTCATCAAAAAATATAGATAAACTTTTTAAAGAAAAAAATTTTAAAATCAAATAATTATTATTTAGTAATACATTTTCCTTTGCTTTGAATCATTTAGGTTTTCATATTATATTTTAAGTAATATGAATCTATCATTATAGATTTTTAATTTATTTTTTTAGATTTATAGAATATCTATCAATAAAATGATTATATTGAATTTATATTATATATAATTATTATGATTATAATAAATAAATATTGTATTCACTTTGAAAAAAATTTAAAAATTATTATATTTTCAATGGTTATACCTTAAAATATGATAAAAAATAATAAAATAAATTTTTTGTTATTTCATTTTTAAATAAAGTCTATAGACCATTAAATGCCTGCTTACTTAAATCAGTAAGCTCATAAACCCGAAACCCCTAAATACATAAACCCTTTAACATCTATATACTACTTAATGAATAATAAATCTCATTTTTATGTCTATTTATTATAATTTTAAATATTCAATTTAATTATTATAGTTTAATTTTTTACAAAAATTAATTACAAAATAAATTTCGAGCGAGACAAACATTATTTAAATAATTGATTTTTAATAAAAAAATATAAGCTTATAAAAAGAAGGAAAAATTTAAAAATTAAATATTATTATTTAGTAATATATTTTGATTTGATTTTGAATCATTTTGCGTCATGTAAATATATTTTAATTAAAATTTATATTTTTATAATAGTTTATTAATTTAATTTTTGATCATTATTATAATATCTATCATTAAAATTGTTTATATTGAATTTATATGATATATAATTAGTAAGATTAATATAATTATACATGGTATTCACATTTCAAAAAATTTTAAAAATTATCATTATTTTCAAAGGTTATAACCTTTGAAATCAAAAAAAATCTAAAAAAAAATTTTTATTTTTATTATTTAAGTAAAATCTATAAACCACAAAATGCCTAAAAACATAAATTGCTAAACTCCTAAACAACAAAACTCCTAAATAATCAAACCAATAAACTGGTATTCCATATATAATAAATCACAAATCTCATTTTAATTTGTATTCATTATAATTTTAAATATTCATTTTAATTATTTATTAGTTTATTTTTTATAGAAATGTTAATTACAAAGTAAATAATGAGTGAGACAAATATAATTTTAATAATTTATTTTTTATCAAAAAAAATATAAGCTTATAAAAAGAAGTAAAAATTTAAAAACAAAAAATTATTATTTAGTAATATATTTTACTTTGATTTTGAATCATTGTATATAGGTTTTTAAATTATATTTTAATTACTATCAATCTTATTAATAATAGTTTATTAATTTATTTTTTGATCATTATTATAATATCTATCAATAAAATTACTTATATTGAATTTTAATGTTTTATAATTATTAAGATTATTATAACTAAATATTATATTTACTTTTGAAAAAAAAATTTAAAATTATTATATTTTCAAAGGTTATAACCTTCAAAAATGATAAAAAATCACAAAAATAATTTTTTTATAATTTTATTATTTAAATAAAACTTATAAACCACTAAATACCTAAACCTTTAAATCTATAGACTCCTAAACCCCAAAACCCCTAAATACTTAAAGCATTAAACCTATATAATCTATATAATAAATGATAATTATAATATCTATCAATAGTTTATTAATTAATATCTATCTTATTATTAATAGTTTATTAATTTAATTTTTGATCATTATTAATATATCTATCAATAAAATTGTTTATATTGAATTTATATGATATATAATTATTAATATTAATATAACTAAAGATTATATTCACATTTCAAAAATTTTAAATATTATTATATTTTCAAAGGTTATAACCTATGAAAATGAGAAAAAATTACAAATTTTTTTTGTTATTTATTATTTAAATAATACCTATAAACCACTAAATGCCTAAAAACATAAATCACTAAACTCCTAAACGACAAAACCTCTAAATACTTAAACCATTAAACTAGTATACATTAATAATAAATCATAAATATCATTTAAATTTGTATTCAGTATAATTTTTAATTTTATTTTAATTATTTATCAGTTTATTTTTATAGAAATATTAATTACAAATTAAATTATCAGTGAGACAGATCTAATTTAAATTAAACCAGTATACCCTAAATAATAAATAATAAATCTCAATATTATTGTTTTCATTATAATTTAAAATATTCATTTTAATTAGTTATTTGTTTATTTTTATATAAATATTAATTACAAAATAAATTATGAGTTAGATAGATATAATTTATATAAATTATTTTTAATCAAAAAAATATAGATAAACTTTTTAAAATAAAAAAAATTTCAAAACAAATAATTATTATTTAGTAATACATTTTCCTTTGCTTTTGAATCATTTTAGGTTTTCATATTATATTTTAAGTAATATGAATCTAATTCATTATAGATTTTTAATTATTTTTTTTAGATTTATTAGAATATCTATCAATAAAATTGATTATATTGAATTTATATTATATATAATTATTATGATTATAATAAATAAATATTGTATTCACTCTTTAAAAAAATTTAAAAATTATTATATTTTCAATGGTTATAACCTTCAAAATATGATAAAAAATATAAAAATAAATTTTTTGTTATTTCATTTTTTAAATAAAGCCTATAGACCTTTAAATGCCTGCTTACTTAAATCAGTAAGCTCATAAACCCCGAAACCCCTAAATACATAAACCCTTTAACATCTATATACTACTTAATGAATAATAAATCTCATTTTTATGTCTATTATTATAATTTTAAATATTTCAATTTAATTATTTATAGTTTAATTTTTTACAAAAATTAATTACAAATAAATTTCGAGCGAGACAAACATTATTTAAATAATTGATTTTTTAATAAAAAAATATAAGCTTATAAAAGAAGGAAAAATTTAAAAATTAAATATTATTATTTAGTAATATATTTTGATTTGATTTTGAATCATTTTGAGTCATGTAAATATATTTTAATTAAATTTATATTTTTATAATAGTTATTAATTTAATTTTTGATCATTATTATAATATCTATCATTAAAATTGTTTATATTGAATTTATTGATATATAATCAGTAAGATTAATATAATTATACATGGTATTCACATTTCAAAAAATTTTAAAAATTATATATTTTCAAAGGTTATAACCTTTGAAAATCAAAAAAATCTAAAAAAAAATTTTTTATTTTTATTATTTAAGTAAAATCCTATAAACCACAAAATGCCTAAAAACATAAATTGCTAAACTCCTAAGACACAAAACTCCTAAATAATCAAACCAATAAACCGGTATACCATATATAATAAATCACAAATCTCATTTTAATTTGTATTCATTATAATTTTAAATATTCATTTTAATTATTTATTAGTTTATTTTTATAGAAATGTTAATTACAAAATAAATAATGAGTGAGACAAATATAATTTTAATAATTTATTTTTAATCAAAAAAAATATAACCTTATAAAAAGAAGTAAAAATTTAAAACAAAAAATTATTATTTAGTAATATATTTTACATTGATTTTGAATCATTGTATATAGGTTTTGAAATTATATTTTAATTGCTATCAATCTTATTCATAATAGTTTATTAATTTATTTTTTGATCATTATTATAATATCTATCAATAAAATTACTTATATCGAATTTTAATGTTTTATAATTATTAAGATTATTATAGCTAAATATAATATTTACATTTGAAAAAATATTTAAAAATTATTATATTTTCAAAGGTTATAACTTTCAAAAATGATAAAAAATAACAAAAATGATTTTTTGATAATTTTATTATTTAAATAAAACTTATAAACCACTAAATACCTAAACCTTTAATATATAGACTCCTAAACCCTAAAACCCCCTAAATACTTAAAGCATTAAACCTATATAATCTATATAATAAATGATAATATAATATCTATCAATAGTTTATTAATTAATCTCTATCTTATTATTAATAGTTTATTAATTTAATTTTTGATCATTATTAATAATCTATCTAATAAATTGTTTATATTGAATTTATATGATATATAATTATTAATATTAATATAACTAAAGATTGTATTCACATTTCAAAAATTTTAAAAATTATTATATTTTCAAAGGTTATAAGCTATGAAAATGAGAAAAAATTACAAATTTTTTTTTGTTATTTATTGTTTAAATAATACCTATAAACCACTAAGTGCCTAAAAACATAAATAACTAAACTCCTAATGACAAAACCTCTAAATACTTAAACCATTAAAATAGTATACATTAATAATAAATCATAAATATCATTTAAATTTGTATTAAGTATAATTTTTAATTTTTATTTTAATTATTTATCAGTTTATTTTTATAGAAATATTAATTACAAATTAAATTATCAGTGATACAGATCTAATTTAAATTAAACTAGTATACCCTAAATAATAAATAATAAATCTCAATATTATTGTTTTCATTATAATTTAAAATATTCATTTTTATTATTTATTTGTTTATTTTTATATAAATATTAATTACTAAATAAATTATGAGTTAGATAGATATAATTTATATAAATTATTTTTCATCAAAAAAATATAGATAAACTTTTTAAAAGAAAAAAAATTTCAAAACAAATAATTATTATTTGGTAATACATTTTCATTTGCTATTGAATCATTTTAGGTTTTCATATTATATTTTAAGTAATATGAATCTAAATCATTATAGATTTTTAATTTATTTTTTTAATTTATTAGAATATCTATCAATAAAATTGATTATATTGAATTTATATTATATATAATTATTATGATTATAATAAATAAATATTGTATTCAATTTTGAAAAAAATTTAAAAATTATCATATTTTCAATGGTTATAACCTTCAAAATATGATAAAAAATAATAAAAATAATTTTTTTTTATTTCATTTTTTTTAAAAAGCCTATAGATCATTAAATGTCAGCTTACTTATATCAGTAAGCTGATAAACTACGAAACCCCTAAATACATAAACCTTTTAATATCTATATACTACTTAATAAATAATACATCTCATTTTTATGACTATATATTATAATTTTAAATATTTAATTTAATTATTTATATTGAATTTATATGATATATAATTAGTAAGATTAATATAATTATATATGGTATTCACATTTCAAAAAATTTTAAAAATTATCTTATTTTCAAAGGTTATAACCTTTGAAAATCCGAAAAAATCGAAAAAAAAAAATTTTATTTTTTTTATTTAAATAAAACCTATAAACCACAAAATGCCAAAAAACATAAATTGCTAAACTCCTAAACAACAAAACTCCTAAATAATCAAACCAATAAACCGGTATACCATTTATAATAAATCACAAATTTCGTCTTAATTTGTATTCATTATAATTTTAAATATTCATTTTAATTATTTATTAGTTTATATTTTATAGAAATGTTAATTACAAAATAAATAATGAGTGAGACAAATATAATTTTAATAATTTATTTTTAATCAAAAAAAATATAACCTTATAAAAAGAAGTAAAAATTTAAAAACAAAAAATTATTATTTAGTAATATATTTTACACTTGATTTTGAATCATTGTATATAGGTTTTGAAATTATATTTTAATTTCTATCAATCTTATTCATAATAGTTTATTAATTTATTTTTGATCATTATTATAAATTATATCAATAAAATTACTTATATTGAATTTTAATGTTTATAATTATTAAGATTATTATAGCTAAATATTATATTTACATTTGAAAAAATATTTAAAAATTATTATATTTTCAAAGGTTATAACCTTCAAAAATGATAAAAAATCACAAAAATAATTTTTTTATAATTTTATTATTTAAATAAAACTTATAAACCACTAAATACCTAAACCTTTAAATCTATAGACTCCTAAACCCCAAAACCCCATAAATACTTAAAGCATTAAACCTATATAACCTATATAATAAATGATAATTATAATATCTATCAATAGTTTATTAATTAATATCTATCTTATTATTAATAGTTTATTAATTTAATTTTGATCATTATTTATATATCTATCAATAAAATTATTTATATTGAATTTATATGATATATAATTATTAATATTATTATAACTAAATATTATATTCACATTTCAAAAAATTTTAAATATTATTATATTTTCAAAGGTTATAACCTAAGAAAATGAGAAAAAAGTACAAATTTTTTTTGTTATTTAATTATTTAAATAATACCTATAAACCACTAAGTGCCTAAAAACATAAATCACTAAACTCCTAAACGACAAAACCTCTAAATACTTAAACCATTAAACTAGTATACATTAATAATAAATCATAAATATCATTTAAATTTGTATTCAGTATAATTTTTAATTTATTTTAATTATTTATCAGTTTATTTTTATAGAAATATTAATTACAAATTAAATTATCAGTGAGACAGATCTAATTTAAATTAAACCAGTATACCCTAAATAATAAATAATAAATCTCAATATTATTGTTTTCATTATAATTTAAAATATTCATTTTAATTAGTTATTTGTTTATTTTTATATAAATATTAATTACAAAATAAATTATGAGTTAAATAGATATAATTTATATAAATTATTTTTCATCAAAAAATATAGATAAACTTTTTAAAATAAAAAAAATTTCAAACAAATAATTATTATTTAGTAATACATTTTCCTTTGCTTTTGAATCATTTTAGGTTTTCATATTATATTTTAAGTAATATGAATCTTATTCATTATAGATTTTTAATTTATTTTTTGAGAATTATTAGAATATCTATCAATAAAATTGATTATATTGAATTTATATTATATATAATTATTATGATTATATAAATAAATATTGTATTCACTCTTGAAAAAATTTAAAAATTATTATATTTTCAATGGTTATAACCTTCAAAATATGATAAAAATAATAAAAATAAATTTTTTATTATTTCATTTTTTAAATAAAGACTATAGAGCTTTAAATGCCTGCTTACTTAAATCAGTAAGCTCATAATCCCCGAAACCCCTGAATACATAAACCCTTTAACATCTATATACTACTTAATGAATAATAAATCTCATTTTTTGTCTATCTATAATAATTTTAAATATTCAATTTAATTATTTATAGTTTAATTTTTTACAAAAATTAATTACAAAATAAATTTTGAGTGACACAAACATTATTTAAATAATTGATTTTTTTTAAAAAAATATAAGCTTATAAAAAGAAGGAAATATTTAAAAATTAAATATTATTATTGAGTAATATATTTTGATTTGATTTTGAATCATTTTGCATCATGTAAATATATTTTGATTAAATTTATATTTTATAATAGCTTATTAATTTAATTTTTGATCATTATTATAATTTCTATTATTAAAATTGTTTATATGGAATTTATTCAATATATAATCAGTAAGATTAATATAATTATACATGGTCTTCACATTTCAAAAAATTTTAAAAATTATCATATTTTCAAAGGTTATAAACTTTGAAAATCAAAAAAAATCTAAGAAAAATTTTTTTATTTTTATTATTTAAGTAAAATCTATAAACCACAATATGCCTAAAAATATAAATTGCTAAACTCCTAAACACTAAAACTCATAAATAATCAAACCAATAAACCGGTATGCCATATATAATAAATCACAAATCTCATTTAAATTTAAATTCATTATAATTTTAATTATTCATTTTAATTATTTATTAGATTATTTTTTATATAAATGTTAATTACAAAATAAATAAGGAGTGAGACAAATATAATTTTAATAAATTATTTTTTATTCAAAAAAATATATAAGCTTATAAAAAGAAGTAAAAATTAAATAACAAAAAATTATTATTTAGTAATATATTTTACTTTGATTTTGAATCATTGTAAATAGGTTTTTAAATTATATTTTAATTACTATCAATCTTATTAATAATAGTTTATTAATTTATATTTTGATCATAATTATAATATCTATCAATAAAATTATTTATATTGAATTTTAATATTTTATAATTATTAAGATTATTATGACTAAATATTATTTTTACTTTTGAAAAAAAATTTAAAAATTATTATATTTTCAAAGGTTATAACCTTCAAAAATGATAAAAAATCACAAAAATAATTTTTTTATAATATTCTTATTTAAATAAAAATTATAAATCACTAAATACCTAAACATTTAAATCTATAGACTCCTAAACCCCAAAAGCCCCTAAATACTTAAAGAATTAAAACAATATAACCTATATAATAAAGGATAATTATAATATCTATCAAAAGTTTATTAATTAATCTCTATCTTATTATTAATAGTTTATTTATTTAATTTTTGATCATTATTAATATATCTATCAATAAAATTGTTTATATTGAATTTATATGATATATAATTACTAATATTAATATAACTAAAAATTGTATTCATATTTCAAAAATTTTCAATATTATTATATTTTCAAAGTTTATAACCTATGAAAATGAGAAAAAATTACAAATTTTTTTTGTTATTTTATTGTTTAAATAATACCTATAAACCACTAAGTGCCTAAAAACATAAATCACTAAACTCCTAAACGACAAAACCTTAAAATACTTATCAGTTTATTCAATATAATTTGTATTCAATAAATCATAAAAACCATTAAACTAGTATACATTAATAATAAATCATAAAAATCTTTTAAATTTGTATTCAATATAATTTTAAATTTTTATTTTAATTATTTATCAGTTTATTTTTATAGAAATATTAATTACAAAATGAAATTATCAGTGAGAAAGATCTAATTTAAATTAAACCAGTATACCCTAAATAATAAATAATAAATCTCAATATTATTGTTTTCAATATAATTTAATATATTCATTTTAATTAGTTATTTGTTTATTTTTATATAAATATTAATTACAAAATAAATTATGAGTTAGATAGATATAATTTATATAAATTATTTTTCATCAAAAAAATATAGTTAAACTTTTTAAAATAAAAAAAATATCAAAACAAATAATTATTATTTAGTAATACATTTTCCTTTGATTTTGAATCATTTTAGGTTTTCTAATTATATTTTAAGTAATATGAATCTTATTCATTAAAGATTTTTAATTTTTTTTTGTGAATTATTAGAATATCTATCAATATAATTGTTTATATTGAATTTATATTATATATAATTATTATGATTATTATAAATAAATATTGTATTCACTCTTGGAAAAAATTTAAAAATTATCATATTTTTAATGGTTATAACCTTAAAAATATGATAAAAAATAATAAAAATAAATTTTCTTTATTTCATTTTTTAAATAATGCCTATAGACCAATAATGCCTCCTTACTTAAATCAGTAAGCTCATAAACCCCGAAACCCCTAAATACATTAACCTTTTAACATCTATATACTACTTAATTAATAATAAATCTAATTTTTATGTCTATTTATAATAATTTTAAATAATTAATTTAATTATTTATAGTTTAATTTTTTACAAAAATTAATTATAAAATAAATTTCGAGTTAGACAAACATTATTTAAATAATTGATTTTTAATAAAAAAAATATAAGCTTATAAAAAGAAGGAAAAATTTAAAAATTTAATATTATTATTTAGTAATATATTCTGATTTGATTTTGAATCATTTTGGTCACTGTAAATATATTTTAATTAAAATTTATATTTTTATTAATAGTTTATTAATTTAATTTTTGATCATTATTATAATATCTATCATTAAAATTGTTTATATTGAATTTATTTGATATATAATCAGTAAGATTAATATAATTATACATGGTATTCACATTTCAAAAAATTTTAAAAATTATCTTATTTTCAAAGGTTATAACCTTTGAAAATACAGAAAAAATCTAAAAAAATATTTTTTTATTTTTATTATTTAAATAAAACCTATAAACCACAAAATGCCTAAAAACATAAATTGCAAAACTCCTAAACAACAAAACTCCTAAATAATCAAACCAATAAACTGGTATTCCATATATAATAAATCACAAAACTCATTTTAATTTGTATTCATTTTAATTTTAAATATTCATTTTAATTATTTATTAGTTTATTTTTTATAGAAATATTAATTAAAAAATAAATAATGAGTGATACAAATATAATTTTAATAATTTATTTTTTATTCAAAAAAAAATATAAGCTTATAAAAATAAATAAAATTTAAAAACAAAAATTATTATTATGTAATATATTTTACTTTGATTTTGAATCATTGAATATAGGTTTTTAAATTATATTTTAATTACTATCAATCTTATTAATAATAGTTTATTAATTTATTTTTTGATCATTATTATAATATCTATCAATAAATTACTTATATTGAATTTAATGTTTTATAATTATTAATATTATTATAACTAAATATTATTTTTACTTTTAAAAAAAATTTAAAAATTATTATATTTTCAAAGGTTATAACCTTAAAAATAATAAAAAATCACAAAAATAATTTTTTTATAATTTTATTATTTAAATAAAAATTATAAATCACTAAATACCTAAACATTTAAATCTATCGACTCCTTAACCCAAAAACCCATCTAAATACTGAAAGTATTAAACCTATATAACCTATATAATAAAGATAACTATTATATCTATCAATAGTTTATTAATTAATCTCTATCTTATTATTAATATTTTATTAATTTAATTTTTGATCATTATTAATATATCTATCAATAAAATTGTTTATATTGAATTTATATGATATATAATTATTAATATTAATATAACTAAAGATATTATTCACATTTCAAAAAATATTAAATATTATTATATTTTCAAAGGTTATAACCTATGAAAATGATAAAAAATTGCAAAATTATTTTTTGTTATTTTATTATTTAAATAATACCTATAACCACTAAATGCCTAAAAACATAAAACACTAAACTCCTAAACGAAAAAAACCTATAAATACTTAAATCAATAAACTAGTATACATTAATAATAAATAATAAATATCATTTAAATTTGTATTCAGTATAATTTTTAATTTTTATTTTAATTATTTATCATTTTATTTTTATAGAAATATTAATTACAAATTAAATTATCAGTGAGACAGATCTAATTTAAATTAAACCAGTATACCCTAAATAATAAATAATAATTCTCAATATTATTGTTTTCATTATAATTTAAAATATTCATTTTAATTAGTTATTTGTTTATTTTTATATAAATATTAATTACAAAATAAATTATGAGTTAGATAGATATAATTTATATAAATTATTTTTCACCAATAAAATATAGATAAACTTTTTAAAATAAAAAAAAATTTAAAACAAATAATTATTATTTAGTAATACATTTTCCTTTGCTTTTGAATCATTTTTGGTTTTCATATTATATTTTAAGTAATATCAATCTTATTCATTATAGATTTTTAATTTATTTTTTGAGAATTATTAGAATATCTCTCAATAAAATTGTTTATATCAAATTTATATTATATATAATTATTATGATTATTATAAATAAATATTGTATTCAATCTTTAAAAAAATTTTGAAATTATTATATTTTCAAAGGTTATAACCTTAAAAATATGAGAAAAAATACAAAAAATAAATTTTTTGTTATTTCATTTTTTAAATAAAGCCTATAGACCATTAAATGCCTGCTTACTTAAATAAGTAAGATAATAAACCCCGAAAGCCCTAAATACATAAACCTTTTAACATCTATATACTACTTAATGAAAAATAAATCTCATTTTTATGTCTATTTATTATAATTTTAAATATTCAATTTAATTATTTATCGTTTAATTTTTTACAAAAATTAATTACAAAATAAATTTCGAGCAGGACAAACATTATTTAAATAATTGATTTTTAATAAAAAAAATATAAGCTTATAAAAGAAGGAAAAATTTAAAAATTAAATATTATTATTTAGTAATATATTTTGATTTTATTTTGAATCATTTTGCGTCATGTAAATATATTTTAATTAAAATTTATATTTTTATTAATAGTTTATTAATTTAATTTTTGATCATTATTATAATATCTATCATTAAAATTGTTTATATTGAATTTATGTGATATATAATCAGTAAGATTAAAATAATTATACATGGTATTCACTTTACAAAAAATTTTAAAAATTATCATATTTTCAAAGGTTATAACGTTTGAAAATCAAAAAAAATTTTAAAAAAAATTTATTTTTATTATTTAAGTAAAATCTATAAACCACAATATGCCGAAAAACATAAATTGCTAAACTCCTAAACCAATAAATCGGTATTCCATATATAATAAATCACAAATCTCAATTTAAATTGTATTCATTATAATTTTAAATATACATTTTAATTATTTATTAGTTTATTTTTATAATTGAAAATTGTTAAATACAAAGTAAAATAGAAGCTTATAAAAAGAAGTGAAAAATTAAAAAAAAATTATTATTTAGTCAATAATATTTTGACTTTGATTTGAATCATTGAATATACGGTTTTTAAATTATATTTTAATTACTATCAATCTTATTAATTAATAGCGTTAATTAATTTATTTGTGATCATTATTATACGAACTATCAATAAAATTACTTATATTGATTTAATGTTTTATAATTAGTACAGTATTAATAGCTAAATATTATATTTACATTTGAACAAAATATTGTAAACAATTATTATATTTTCAAAGGTTATAAACTATTCAAAAATGATAAAAAATAAACAAAAATGATTTTTTGATAAGTTTATTATTAAATAAAACTTATAAACCACGAAATACCAAAAGCATTAAATATATAGACTACTAAACACTAAAACCCCCTAAATACTTAAATGCATTAACCCTATATATTCTATATAATAAATGATAACTATAATATTTAT
>JAREIK010008123.1:0-47592 GCA_029783825.1 Sapria himalayana | reverse complement strand
CGTTTACTTTGACTTTTCACATCCCGTTCTGTCACATATTTTTTCTTTTGGGATGGTTCCGCATCTAAAGCAATATCCATCCCGAGAACTGTTCCATCCTAAAAAACATATACTAGAACTAGGAATATATATATATATATATATATAACTTGAAGATGCCAAAAATTTTGTTACTGCCCATCCAATTCCGACGGACCTATTGCTATTCCGAAGATTTCCAGGCCACCTCACGCCGTTCCAGCCGTGTTCAGTTAGGTCCAGCCCTTGTTCGGCACACTTTTGGTTGCCTCCACCGTGTCTCAGATTCCACCAGCCTTTTTGTTTGTTTTTCTGATGAGAATTGAGTGATTAATTATTATTATTATGTGTCTCAGTCAGTTTTGTTGAGTATTGGGTGTGATGTTGTGGTTGGGGCGAATGAGTGGGCCAAATGAGTCGGCCGAATGTCTTACAATCAGTTTTGTAGAGCTTGCTTGTTTGAAATATTTATATGTATTTATGCTTAACATCTCATATTAATTAATGGTAATGTAGATGGCACAATCCAGAAGTAAACGAAAAATATAATAAATTGAAGATGATCACATCTCAAATGATTAAAGTACTGGTAAATCCAATCATCATCATTTCACGAACCCTCCTATTGTTACGACGGGTTCTTCAATTCCAATTGTAAAAGAAAGTCAAGGTGCATTTGAACCTCGACCTCATAAAAAGTATAAGTCTGCTATTTGGGAAACTTATGAGATATTAGTTGATTCAGAAGGAAATGAAACTCGTAGGGCAGCTTGTATATTGTGTAGGAAAGAATACTTGGGAAAAAGTGATCAAGGTACTTCGGGTTAATAGAAATACTTTAGAAAGACTTGTAGAAAATTTCAACACAAAAAGAATTAATAGAAGCTCACAAAGGTAAAGACAAGTCACAATCTTTGTTGAGTTTCACGAAACGTACTAGTTCATAGGATAACAAATTAACTTGTTGGCAATTTGATCAACAACTAGTTAGGGAGGCTTTGGTGAAAATGATCATAACAGATGAATTGCTTTTTTGTTTTGTTGAGAGGGATGAGTTTAAGGAGTTTTGTGAAGTTAGTGTACCTCAATTTAAAATTCCATCTAGGCACTCTATATTGAGGAATTGTTTTCTTTGTTTGTGAAGGAAAACAAGAAATTATTTGATAGCATATCATCTCATTGTATTAGAGTTTCATTGACTATTGACACTTGGACTAGCATTCAAAATTTGTCTTAATAATGATGTTGTGCTTTGTGAATGGGGTTTAAGAAAGTTGATGTTTAATACTGTTGACAATGCATCAAATAATGATGTTGTAGTTGACCAATTGAAAAAAATGCTTGTGAAAAAATGTGTTGTACCTTTGAGAGGCGAGCATTTTCATATGAGATGTTGTGCTCATATCCTAAACTTAATTATCAGAGATGGCATTGCAGTAGTTGAGGGTGCTATTCAAAAAATTAGAGGTTTGGTGAAATATGTGAGGAGCAGTCCTAAAAGATTAGATATGTTTAATTTATGTGTTAAACAAGCAAATTTGACATATGGATCTTCATTGTAATTAGATTATCCTACAAGATGGAATTCAACTTATTTGATGCTATAAACTGATATAAAATATCAAAAAGAATTTGATAAGTAGGAGGACAAAGACAAAATGTTTTTGAAGAAGTTTGGTTTAAAGGTTCCAACTGAGAGAGACTAAACAAACGCCAAAATTTTGGCACATTTCTTGAAATCTTTGTATGAGGTAACTTGTAAATTTTCTGGCTCATAATATTCTACCTCTAGTGTTTATTTTCATGAGATTTTTCGAATTTTGAAAAAAATTGAGCATTGTGAAAATAGTAGAGATACAATGGTGTCTGAAATAGGTATGAAAATTTGGCTTAAATTCAACAAATATTGGGGTTCACTTCAGTCAACAAATATTATGTTTTTTATAGCAGTAGTTTTGGATCCTAGACATAAGATTAAATATCTCAAGGTTAAGTACACTTAGCATCATGGAGAGGAATTGGCTAAAAATTTGGTGAAAAAGGTTATAAATGCTTTAAATGAGATTATGGATGATTATAAGTATTTAAATGAAGATGAATTAAAAGAAGATGATTTATCTTCTAACGTGTTGAATTAAAATGATGATTTCTTTAATGGTGGTGATACTTATGTTGATGATTTTTTTTGTTGAATTGGAGAAAGAACAAGAAGTTTCATATTTGGAAGAGTTGGACAGGTACTTAGAGTACAACTGAAAAAAATAGAATTGATTTTGATCTTCTAAACTGGTGGAGGTAAATGAGGTTAGGTATCCTTCTTTGGAAAAGGTAGCAAGGATGTATTGTGCTGTCCAAGCATCTACTATGGCCTATGAATCTATATTAGCACTGGGGGGGAGAACTTTAAATAAATTTACGAGTTCTTTAATAACTATTATAGCTGAAGTTCTCATATGTCTACAAGATTGGTGAGAAGCTCAAACAAACCTATTGAAATAGAAGAATTAGTCAAGACATGATGATAATGAATCAGGCTTAGTATATAAATCTTGTAAATTTTAATTTGACTTTTACTTATTTTATTCTTTCAATTTAATAAAAATATGGTTCAATTACAATTTTCAGATGGGTCACAAATCCAAATATTCTTCCAACTATAGTTCGCCAACTAAATTTGGAATGGGTGTATTAAATTGTTTAAGGTAAAATTTTGTTTTTTATTACTCTTTCATCTTAGAAATTTATGTTTACATGATTAACAAGTTTTTCATCTTTGGTTCTCCTTCTACAGTGGTGGAAGACATGGAAAGATTCGTTGTTGAGATAAGTAATTGGGTTGGATTTTCGTTGCTGTTTCGAGACGGACCTTTGAAATGATTATTATCATGGTATTATTAGTTATATTTTTTTGTTATATTAAGCTGCTAATTTTAGCAATTACTTAAGTAGTAATTGATGCCACCAATCTTTGTGGTCATCTTTAGTTATTCCTTAATATTTTATGTAATTGTTTAAAAAATGTAGTATTGCTATTATGGTTAACTTTCACTCGGCTGAACAAAGCTAACTGGTGAAAAAAAAGAAGCAAATTAAGCACACAACTTGATCCCGGTCTATTTAACATTTCTATCCTTTTCTGCACATCAAAGCTTTTGACAAGATAATGGAACTCATTTACGGTATTCACCCTATTTTTCAAAACAAAATTGGCCCAATTTGTGTTTGAAAGATATATAATTAAGGAATAATAAATGGTACAACAAAAGGTTTCGACATGAACTAACTTGACCGGTTTCAAGAAAATAAATTGAAAAAAATGTCTGAACTCTGTTTCGTCCTGGAACCATTTTCTCCTACCCAAAATCCCCGATCTCCATCCCATCCCATCCCAATATTTTCAACCTATGGGACGGGTTTGGATCTTCAAAAAAAATCTCCGAACTATGGGAAGGGATTGGAGATTTGTTATCCCCATCCCGTCCCTTCCCTTGATCACCCCTAGCATTTAGTGGTTTATAGGCTTTATTTAAAAAATAAAATAACAAAAAATTTAATATAACCTTTGAAACTATACAAATTTTTAAATTTTTTTAAATATGAATATTATATTTAGTTATTATAATCTTAATAATTATATATCATGTAAATTCAATATAAGCAATTATATTGATAAATATTATAATAATGATCATACAAAAGATTAATAAACAATTATTAATAAGATAGATTTGTTAAAATATATTTACAAAATCAAAAGAATTCAAATCAAAGTGAATATTTTACTAAATATTAATTTTAAATTTTTAAATTTTTGTATCCATTTATAAGCTTATATATTTTTTGATGAAAAAAAAAATTATTTAAATTATATTTGTATAAGCTATTAATTTATTTTTAAAATTTATATATCTAAAAAATAAACTAATAAATAATTAAAATGTATATATAAAAATATAATGAATACTAATAAAAATGAGATTATTATTTATTATTTAGGGGTATACCATTTAATGGTTTAAGTTTATTGTGGTTTTGGGGTACAATGAGTTTATTTATCTATTGTTTACACATTTAGGTTTTATTTATTGATTTATAGGTTTTATTTAATTAATGAAATAACAAAAAATTTATTTTTATGAATTTTTGTGATCTTCAAAGGTTATAACCTTTGAAAATATAATAATTTTTTAATAGTTCTAAAATATGAATACAATACTTAGTTATAATAATCTTAATAAATATATTTGATGTAAATTCAATATAAAAAATCTTATTAATATATATTATTTTGATGATCAAAAAATAAATTATTAAACTATTATTAATAAGATAGATATTAATTAAAATATATTTTCAGAACCAAAAATAAATCAAAATCAAAGTAAATTATATTACTAAAGAAAATTTCAAATTTTTGAAATTTTGTTTATTTTTATAAGCTTATATTTTTTTTCATAAAAAATAATTTATTTAAATTATATATGTCTCACTCATTATTTATTTTGTAATTAATATTTCTATAAAAATAAACTAAAAAATAATTAAAATGAATATTTAAAATTATAATTAATACAAATAAAAATTAGATTTATTATTTATTATTTAGGTTATATAGGTTTAATGGTTTAAGAATTTAGGTGGTTTTGGGGTTTAGGATTCTAGAGATTTAAAAGTTTAGGCATTTAGTGGTTTATAAGTTTTATTTAAATAATAAAATAATAAAAAAAATTATTTTTGTTATTTTTTATCATTTTAGAAGGTTATAACCTTCTAAAATATAATAATTTTTAATTTTTTTTAAATGTAAATATAATATTTAGTTATAATAATCTTAATAATTATAAGACATTTAAATTCAATATAAGTAATGTTATTGTTAGATATTATAAATTGTTCAAATAATAAATTAATAAACTATTCTTAATAAGATTGATAGCAATTAAAATATAATTCCAAAACTTATATATAATGATTCAAAATCTAAGTAAAATATATTACTAAATAATAATTTTTTGTTTTTAAATATTTACTTCTATTTATAAGCTTATATTTTTTTGATAAAAAATAAATTATTAAAATTATAGTTATCTCGCTCATTATTTATTTTGTAATGAATATTTCTATAAAAAATAAACTAATAAATAATTAAAATGAATATTTAAAATTATAATGAATACAAATTAAAATGAGATTTATGATTTATTATATGTTGTATCTTGGTTTAATGGTTTGATTATTTAGGAGTTTTGTCATTTAGGAGTTTTCAATTTATGTTTTTAGGTATTTAGTGGTTAATACGTTTTATTTATATAATAAATAATAAAAAAAAAATTTTAGATTTTTTCTAATTTTCAAAGGTAATAACCTTTGTAAATATAATAATTTTTTAAATTTTTTGAAATGTGAATACCATGTATAATTATATTAATCCTACAAATTATATATGATATAAATTCAATATAAATAATTTTAATGATAGATATTATAATAATGATCAAAAATTAAATTAATAAACTATTATTAATAATATAAATATTAATTAAAATATATTTACATAACACAAAATGATTTAAAATTAAATCAAAATATATTACTATATACTAATATTTAATTTTTAAATTTTTTCTTGTTTTTATAAGCTTATATTTTTTTTGATTAAAAATAAATTATTTAAATAATATTTGTCTCACTCGAAATTTATTTTGTAATTAATTTTTATAAAAACTTGAACTAAAAATAATTAAAATGAATATTTAAAATTATAATAAATAGAAATAAAAATGAGATTTATTATTTATTAAGTAGTATATAGATGTTACAATCTTTATGTATTTAGGTGTTTTGGGGTTTATGAGCATATTAATTTAAGTAAGTAAGCAGTTAATGGTCTAAAGGTTTTATTTAAAAAATAAAATAACTAAAAATTTATTTTTATTATTTTTCTCATTTTTTAATATTATAACCTTTGAAAATATAATAATTTTTAATTTTTTTTTAAAAGTGAATACAATATTTATTTATAATAATCATAATAATTATATATCTTATAAATTCAATATAAATAATTTTATTGATAAATATTCTAATAATTATCAAAAAATAAATTAAAAATCTATCATGAATAAGATTGATATTACATAAAATATAATATCAAAACCTAAAATGATTCAAAATCAAAGCAAAATATATTACTAAATAATATTTATTTGTTTTAAAATTTTTCTTTTTATAAGCTTATCAATTTTTTGATTAAAAATAATTTTTATAAATTATATTTTTAACTCATAATTTATTTTATAATTAATACGTATATAAAAATAAAAAACTAAACAATCAAAATGAATTTTTTAAATTATAATGAAAAGAAATAAAAATGAAATTTATAATTATTATTTAGGGTATACAGATTTAAAGGATTATCTATATATAGGTATCGAGAATTTGTAGTTTACTAATTTAAATGCTTTGGCATATAATGGTACATAGGTTTTATTTAAACAATAAAATAATAAAGAAAAAATATTTTTTTTATTTTTTCACATTTTCAAAGGTTATAAACGTTGAAAATATGATATTTTTAAAATTTTTTTAAAATGTGAATACAATATTTAGTTATATTAATCATTATATTTATATATCACATTAATTAAAAATAAACATTTTTATTAATAAAAATTCTAATAATGATGAAAAAATAACGTAATAATCTATTATTAATAAGATAGTTATCAATTAAAATATAATTACAAAACCTAAAATGATTCAGAAGCAAAGCAAAATATATTAATATATAATAATTTTTTGCTTTGAATCTTTTTTTCTTTTAATAAGTTTATCTATAATTTTTTGATGAAAAATAATTTACATAAATTATTTTTATGTAACTCATTAATTATTTTGTAATTAATATTTATATACAAATAAACAAATAAATAATTAAAATAAATTTTTAAAATTATAATTAAAAATAATGAGATTTATTATTTATTATTCAGGGTATACCGGTCTAATTTTAAATAGATCTGTCTTACTAATAATTTATTTTGTAATTAATATTTGTATAAAAATAAATTAAGAATTAATTAAAATAAAAATTTAAAATTATACTGAATAAAAATTAAAATGATATTTATTATTTATTATTAATGTATACTAGTTTAATGGTTTAAGTAATTAGAGGTTTTGTCTTTTAGGAGTTTAGCAATTTAGGTTTTAGGAATTTAATGGTTTATTACTTTTATTTAATCAATAAAATAACTAAAAAAAATTTTGTAATTTTTTTTTATTTTCATAAGTTATAACCTTTGAAAACATAATAATATTTAAAATTTTTAGAAATGTGAATATAATATTTAGTTATAATAATATTAAAAATTATATATCCTATAAATTCAATATAAATAATTCTATTAATAGATATTATAATAATGATCAAAAATTAAATTAATAAACTATTAATAATAAGATAGATATTAATTAAAAAATATTTACAAAACCTAAATTGATTCAAAAATAAATTAAAATGTATTACTGGATAATAATTTTTAATTTTTAAATTTTTACTTCTTTTATAAGCGTATATATATTTTTGATTAAAATAAATTATTTAAATTATATGTGTCGCACTCATAATTTATTTTGTAATAAAAATTTCTTTAAAAATAAACTAATAAATAATAAAAATGAATATTTAAAATAATAATAAATTGAAATAAATATTCAATTTATTAATTATTAAGTATTATAAAGTGGTTTAATGGTTTATGTATTTATTCATTACGGGGTTTAGGAGATTTCTGATATAACTGTGTATGCATTTAGTGGTTTATAGGTTTTATTTAAAAAATAAAATAACATAAAATTTATTTTTATTATTTTATTATATTTTCAAAGGTTATAGCCTTTGAAAATATAATAATTTTTAAATTTTTTTGAAAAGTGAATTCAATATTTAGTCATAATAATGATTATATTTATATATCATATAAGTTCAATATAAATAATTTTATTGATAAATATTCTAATAATGATCAAAAAATAAATTAATAAACAATTATTAATAAGATAGATATCAATTAAAATATAATTACAAAATCTAAAATAATTCAGAAGGAGAGAAAAATATATTACTATATAATAAATTTTAGTTTTAAAATTTTTTATTCTTTTTATAAGTTTATATATATTTTTCGATGAAAAAAAATTTATAAAAATTACATTTGTCTAACTCATTATTTATAAAATTTTGTAATTAATATTTATATAAAAATAAACGAATAAATAATTAAAATGAATATTTAAAATTATAATGAAAAAAATAATATTGAGATTTATTATTTATTATTTAGGGTTACCAATTTAAATGGATTATTATTTATTATTTAGGGTTTTAGAGATTAAGGAGTTATTGAATAAAGTATTTAGGCATTCAGTGGTTTATAGGTTTTATTTTAACAATGAAATATAAAAAAATATATTTTTTTTTATTTTTTCATATTTTCAAAGGTTATAAACTTTGAAAATATAATAATTTTAAAAATTTTTTCAAAAGTGAATTCAATATTTAGTTATAATAATCATTATATTTAAATATCATATAAATTCAATATAAACAATTTTATTGATAAATATTCTAATAATGATCAAAAAATAAATTAATAATCTATTATTAATAAGATAAATATCAATTAAAATATAATTACTAAACAAATAATGATTCAGATGCAAAGCAAATTATATTATTATATAATAATTTTTTGTTTTAATTTTTTTTTTATTTTAATAAGTTTATCTATATTTTTTTTGATGAAAAATAATTTATATAAATTATAATTGTCTAACTCATAATTTTTTTTATAATTAATTTTTATATAAAATTAAACAAATAAATAATTAAAATGAATATTTAAAATTATAATGAAAAAAATAAAAATGAGATTTATTGTTTATTATTTAGGATATATCTGATTAAAAAAATTATGTATTTCGGGTTTTCGAGATTTAGAAGTTATTCATTTAAGTATTTAGGCATTTAATCATTTATAGGTTTTATTAAACAATGAAAAAACAAATAAATTATTTATTATATTTTTTCAAATTTCCAAAGATTATAACCTTTGAAAATATAATAATTTTAAAATTTTTTAAAAATGTGAATATAATATTTAGTAATAATAATTATTATAACAATATATAATATAAACTAAATATAAACAATTTTATTGATAGATATTATATCAATTATCAAAAATTAAATTAATAAACTATTATTAATATGAAAGATATAAATTAAAATTTAATTAAAAAAACTAAAATGATTAACAATCAATGTAAATTTATTACTAAATAATAATTTTTGTTTTTTATTTTTTGCCTCATTTTATAAGATTATATATTTTTTGATAAAAAATAAATTATTTAAATTAAATTAGTATCACTCATAATTTATTTTGTAATTAATATTTCAATAAATTATATAAATTATATTTAAGGTTTACGAGTTTAAAGGTTTAAGTATTTAGGGGCTTCAGGGTTTAAGAGTTTAGAGATTTATGTGTTTAGGTATTTATTGGTTTATAAGTTTTATTTAAACAATGATATAAAAAAAATTTATTTTTTGTTATTTTTTCTCATTTTTGAAATTTATAACCTTTAAAAATATAAAAATTTTTAAATTTTTTTAAATGTATATACTATATTTAGTTATGATAATAATAATAATTATATATCATATAAATTAAATATAAACAATTATATTGATAGATATTATATTAATGATCAAAAAATAAACTAATAAACAATTATAAATAAGATAGATATTATTTAAAATATATTTGCAAAACCTAAATTTATTAATAATCAAAGTAAAATAAATTACTAAATAATAATATTTTTGATGTTTTTATTCTTTTTATAAGTTTATATTTTTTGTTCTTAAAAGTATATAATTTAAATTATATTTGTCTTCCTCATAATATATTTTGTAATTTATAATTAAAATGAATATTAAAATAAATAATACAAATAAAATGAATACAAATAAAAGTGAGATTTATTAATTATTTTTCAAGATATACAGTTTTAATGGTTTAGGTATTTAGGTGTTTTTGAGTTTAGTGATTAAAGTTTTATGCCTTAAGTGATTTATAGTTTTTATTTAATGAATGTAAAAACAAAAAATTTAAGTTTTTCTTTTTTTTTTAATTTTTGAAGGTTATAAACTTTGAAAATATAATAATTTTTGATTTTTTTTAAATGTGAATATAATATTTAGTTATAATAATCTTAATAATTATATATAATGTAAACTTAATATAAATAATTTTATTAATATATATTATAATAATGATCAATAAATAATTAATAAACTATTATTAGAAAGAATGATATAAATTAAAATATAAATGCAAAATCTAAAATGATACAAATCAAAATAAAATATTTTACTAAATAATAAATTTTTGTTTTTAAAATTGTGCCTATTTTTATAAGCTTATATTTTTTTGATGAAATATAAATTATTTAAATTATATCTGTCTCACTAATAATTTATTTTGTAATTAATATTTCTATAAAAATAAACTGATAAATAATTAAAATAAAAATTTAAAATTATACTGAATAAAAATTAAAATGAGATTTATGATTTATTATTAATGTATACCAGTTTAATGGTTTTGAGATTTAAATTGTTTTAAAATGTGAACACAATATTTAGTTGTAATATTATTAATAATCATACATAATATAAATTCAATATAAACAATTTTATTGATAGTTATTATAATAATGATCAAAAATAAAATTAATAAACTATTAAAAATAAGATCGATATTAATTAAAAAATATTTACAAAACCCAAATTGATTCAAAATTAAAGTAAGAAATATTACTGAATAATAATTTTTAATTTTTAATTTTTAAATCTTTTATAAGCTTATATAAATTTTTTGATTAAAAATAAATTATTTAAATTATATTTGTCTTACTCATAATTTATTTTGTAATAAATATTTCTATAAATATAAACTAATAAATAATTAAATGAATATTTAAAATTATAATAAGTAGAAATAAAAATTAGATTTATTAATTATTATGTATTATATAATAGTTTAATGGTTTATGTATTTAGGTATTACAGGGTGTAGGAGTATACTGATTTAATTGTGTATGCATTTAGTGGTTTATAGGTTTTATTAAAAAAATAAAATAACAAAATAATTTATTTTTATTATTTTATGATAATTTCAAAGGTTATAACCTTTGAAAATATCATAATTTTATAATTTTTTCAAACTCGAATTCAATATTTTGTTATAATAATCATTATATTTATATATCATATAAATTCAATATAAACAATTTTAGTGATTAATATTCTAATAATGATCAAAAAATAAATTAATAATCTATTATTTATTAAATAGATATCAATTAAAATATAATTACAAAATATAATTTACATAAATTATATTTGTCTAACTCATAATTTATTTTTTAATTAATATTTATATAAAAATAAACAAATAAATAATTAAAATGAATATATAAAATAATAATGAAAAAAAAATGAGATTTATTATTTATTATTTAGGGTATACTAGTTTAATTTAATTTATATCTATCAATATAATTGTTTATATTGAATTAACATAATATATAATTATTAACATTATCATAACTAAATATAGAATTCACATATAAAAAAAATTTAAAAATTATGTTATTTTCTAAGGTTATAACCTTTAAAAATGAGAAAAAATAACAAAAATAAATTGTTTGTTATATCATTGTTTAGATAAAACTCATAAACCATTAAATGCCTAAATACATAAATTTCTAAACTCCTAAACCCCGAAGCCCCTAAATACCTAAACCTTTAAATTCGTAAACCTAAAATATAATTTAAATAATTTATAGAAATATTAATTAAAAAATAAATTATGAGTGATACAAATATAATTTAAATAATATATTTTTCATCAAAAAAATATATAAGCATATAAAATGATGCAAATACTAAAAAAAATTATTATTACTAATAAATTTTACTTTGATTTTGAATCATTTTAGGTTTTTAAATTATATTTTAATTTATATCTATCATATTAATAATAGTTTATTAATAACTTTCTTGATAATTGATATAATATTTATCAATAAAATTGTTAATATTTATTTTATATTATATACTGTTATAATAATTATTATTGCTAAATATTATATTCAAAATTTTAAAAAATTTTAAAATTATTATATTTTCAAATGTTATGACATTTTAAATTTTGAAAAAATATCAAAAGTAAATTTTTTGTTATTTCATTGTTTAAATAAAAGCTATAAACCATTAAATGCCTAAATACTTAAATCAATAACTTTTAAATCTCGAAAACCCTAAATAGATAAATTTTTTAAACACGTATATCCTAAAAAATAAATAATAAATCTAATTTTTATTTTTTTCATTATAATTTTAAATGTTCATTTTAATTATTTATATGTTTATTTGTATATAAATATTAAATACAAAATAAATTATAAGTTATAAAAATATAATATTTATAAATTTTTTTTCAAAAAAATATATAGATAAACTTATTAAAAGAAGAAAAAAATTAAAGACAATAAATTATTATGTAGTAATATATTTTACGTTGTTTCTGAATCATTTTAGGTTTTGTAATTATATTTTAATTGATATCTAACTTATTAATAATAGATTATTAATTTATTTTTGATCATTATTAGAATATTTATCATTAAAAATATTTATAATTAATTTATATGATATATAGATTTAATAATTATTATAACTAAATATTGTATTCGCTTTTGAAAAAAAATTTAAAATTATTATATTTTCAAATATTATAACCTTTGAACACGTGAAAAAACAAAAAAATATATTTTTTTTTATTATTTCATTGTTTAAATAAAACCTATAAATCACGAAATGCCTAAACACTTAAATCACAAAACTACAAAATACCGATACCCCTATATAGATAATCGTTTAAAAAGGTATCCCCTAAATAATAATTAATAAATCTCATTTTTATTTGTTTTCATTTTAATTTAAAAAATTTATTTTGATTGTTTAGTTTTTTATTTATATATATATATTAATTATAAAATAAATTATGAGTTAAAAATATAATTTATAAAAATTATTTTTCATCAAAAAATAATTAAGCTTATAAAAAGAATAAAAATTTAAAAATAAATAATTATTATTAAGTAATATATTTTGCTTTGCTTTTGAATCATTTTAGGTTTTGATATTATATTTTAAGTAATATTAATCTTATTCATAAAAGATTTTTAATTTATTTTTGATAATTATTAGAATATCTATAAAAAATAATTGTTTATATTGAATTTATATGATATATAATTATTATGATTATTATAAATAAATATTTATTCACTTTTGAAAAAATTTTAAAAATTATTATATTTTCAAAGGTTATAACTTTGAAAATATCAAAAAATAATAAAAAAAGTTTTTTTTTTATTTTTATTTCTTAAATAAAACCTATAAACCACTAAATACAAACACAGTTAAATCAGTAAACTTTTAAACCTCGTAATGCCTAAATACATAAACCATTAAACTGATATATACTACTTAATAATTAATAAATCAAATTTTTATTCTATTTATTATAAATTTAAATATTCATTTTAAATATTATTAGTTTATTTTTATAGAAATATTTATTACAAATTAAATTATGAGAATGTCATATATATTTTAATTAATTTATTTGTAATCAAAAATAATATATGCTTATAAAGGTGTAAAAATTTAAAAATTAAAAATTATTTTCCAATAATATATTTTATTTTAATATCTATCTTTTTATTAATAGTTTATTAATTTAAATTTTTATAATTATTATATTATCTATCAATAAAATTGTTTATATTGAATTTATATGATATATAATTATTTATAATATTAAAACTAAATATGTATTCACATTTCAAAAAATTGTAAATATTATTATTTTTTTAAAGGTTATAACCTATGAAAATGATAACAAATTATAGAAAATTTTTTTGTTATTTTATTTTTTTATATAAAACTTATAAACCACTAAAAGCCTAGAAACATACATCGCTAAACTCCTAACGATAAAACCTCTAGATACTTAAACTATTAAACTGGTATACAATAATAATAAATCTTAAATCTCATTTTAATTTTTATTCAGTATAATTTTAATTTTTTTTTAATTATTTATTAGTTTATTTTTATAGAAATATTAATTACAAAATAGATTATTAGTGAGACGGATCTAATTTAAATTAAACTGGTATCTCTAAATAATAAATAATCAATAAAAATTCTCATTTTTTTAATTTTAATTTTAAATATTAATATTAATTATTTATTTGTTTATTTATATATAAATATTAATTACAAAATAAATTATGAGTTAGACAAATATAATTTATATAAATTATTTTTCATTAAAAAAATATAGATAAAATTATTAAAAGAAGAAAAAATTCAAAAACAAAAAATTATTATATAGTAATATATTTTTCTTTGCTTCTGAATCATTTTAAGTTTTGTAATTATAATTTAATTAATATCTATGTTATTATTAATGGGTTATTAATTTATTTTATTATTATTATTAGAATATTTATCAATAAAATTGCTTATATTGAATTTATATAATATATAAATATAATGATTAGTATAACTAAATATTGTATTCACATTTGAAAAAAAATTAAAAATTATTATATTTTCAAAGGTTATAACCTTTGAAAATATAAAAAAATAATAAAAATAAATTTTTTGTTATTTTATTTTTTAAATAAAATTTATAAACCACTAAATGCTAGGGGTTCTCATGGGACGGGATAGGATGGGGATTACAAATCTCGAGTCCCTTCCCACAGTTCGGAGATTTTTTTTTGAAGATCCACACCCGTCCCATAGGTTGAAAGTATCTGGATGGGACAAAATGGTGATCGGGGATTTTGGGTAGGATAAAATGGTTCCGGGACGGAACGGAGTTCGGACATTTTTTTAAATTAATTTTCTTCAAACCGGCCAAGTTAGTTCATGTCAAAACCTTTTGTTGTACCATTTATCATTCCTTAGTTATGTATCTTTCAAATGGAAATAGGGCCAATTTTGTTTTTTAATAGGCTGAATACCGAAACGAGTTCCATTGCCTTGTCAAAAGCTTTGATGTGCAAAAAAGAATTGAAATGTTAAATAGAACGGGACCGAGTTGGATGCATAATTTGGTTCTTTGTTTTTTCAGAAATTGGCTTTGTTCAGCCAAGTGAAAGTTAACCATAATAGCAATACTACATTTTTTAAATAATTACATAAATTATTAAGGAATAGCTAAAGATGACCACAAACATTGGTAGCAGCGATTACTACTTAAGTAATTGCTAAAATTAGGTAGCTTAATATAACAAAAAAATACAACTAATACCAACCATGATAATAATCATTTCAATGGTCTGTCCCAGAACAGTAACGAAAATCCAAACCCAATTAATTATCTCTTCAACAACTCCTCCTTTTTCTTCCTCCACTTTAGAAGGACAACCATAGATGAAAACGTGTTAATCATGTAGACATAAATTTTTAAGATGAAAGAGTAATAAAAAAACAAATATTACCTTATAAAATTTAATACACCCATTCAAATTTAGTTGGCCAACTATAGTTGGAAGAATATTTACATCTTGTGACCTCTCTGAAAATGTAATTGAACGATATTTTTATTAAATTGAATGAATAAAATAAGTAAAATTGAAATTAAATTTACAAGATTTGTATACTAACCTGATTCATTATCATCAAGGTCTTGAACTAATTCTTTAATTTCAATAGGTTTGTTTGAAATTCTCAACCAATCTTGTAGACATATGAGATCTTCAGCTGTAAGAGGTATTAAAGAACTCCTAAATTTATCTAAAGTTCTCCCCCCTGTGCTAAATGTAGATTTGTGGGACACAGTAGATGCTTGGATAGAAAATACATTCCTTGCTACATTTGCTAAAGAAGGATACCTAACCTCATTAACCTTCCACCAGTTTAGAAGATCAAAATCAATTCTATTTTTTTCAAGTTTGTCCTCCAAGTACCTATCCCACTCTTCTAAAGCTGCAACTTCTTGTTCTTTCTCCAATTCAACAAAAAAGATTATCAACATAAGTATCACTACCATCAAAGAAATCATCTTCTTTTGATTCAACTTAATTTAAATCTTTATAATCATCCATCATCTCAATTAAATCATTTATAACTTTTTTCACCAAATTTTTTGCCAATTCCTCTCCATAATGTGTACTTAACCTTGAGATATTTGAGCTTATATCTAGGATCCAACACTACTGCTACAAAAATCATAATATTTATTGACTGAAGAGAACCCCAATATTTGTTGAATTTATGCCTCATTTTCATACCCATTTCAGACACCATTGTTTCTCTACTATTTTCACAAAGCTCATTTTTTTCAAAATTTGAATATTCTCATGAAAAAAAAACACTAGAGGTAGAATATTATGAGCTAGAAAATTTATAATGTTACCTCATAAAATGTTTTCAAGAAATGAGACAAAATTTTGGCGTTTGTTCAGTCTCTCTCAGTTGGAACGTTTGAACCAAACTCCTTCAAAAACCTTTTGTCATTGTCCTCCAACTTATCAAATTCTGTTTGATATTTTATATCAGTTTGTAGCATCAAATAAGTTGAATTCCATCTTGTAGGACAATCTAATTACAATGAAGATCCATATGTCAAGTTTGCTTCTTCAACACATAACTTAAACATATATAATTATTTAGGAATGCTCCTCACATATTTCACCACACCTCTAATTTTTTGAATAGCACCCTCAACTACTGCAATGCCATCTTTGTCAATTAAGTTTAGGATATGAGCACAACATCTAATATGAAAATGCTCGCCTCTCAAAGGTACAACACTTTTCTTCACAAGCCTTTTTTTCAATTGTTCAACTGCAACATCATTATTTGATGCATTGTCAACAGTAATGAACATCAACTTTCTCAAACCCCATTCATTCATGCAAAACTCAATAGCATTTCTAATATTAACTCCAGCATGACTTTTAATTATGCAAAAGTTCAAAAGCCTTTTATGCATATTCCATTGAGAATCAATGAAATGAATAGTCAAACAAATATAAGACAAATTTTGAATGCTAGTCCAAGTGTCGGTAGTCAATGAAATCTACAAAAATGAGATGATATGTTATCAAATAATTTCTTTTTTTCCTTCACAAACAAAGAAAAACAATCACTCAATATAGAGTTCCTAGATGGAATTTTAAATTGAGGCACACTAACTTCACAAAACTCTTTAAACTCAGCCCTCTCAACAAAACAAAAGGCAATTCATCTTTTATGATCATTTTCACCAAAGCCTCTCTAACTAGTTGTTGATCAAATTTCTAACAAGTTAATTTGTTATTCTATGAGCTAGTACCTTTAGTGAAATTCAACAAAGATTGTGACTTGTCTTTACCTTTGGGTGGAAATTTCCAACAAGTCTCTCTCAAGTATTTTCATAAACCCGAAGTACCTTGATCACTTTTTGCCAAATATTCTTTCATACACCATATACAAGCTGATCTACTAGTTTCATTTCCATCTGAATCAACTAATATCTCATAAGTTTCCCAAACACTAGACTTATACTTTTTATGAGCTTGAGGTTCAGATGTACCTTGACTTTCTTTTACAATTGAAATTGAAGAACCTGCCATAACAATAGGAGGGTTCGTGAAAGGATGAGATTGGATTTACCAGTACTTTGATCATTTGAGATGTGATCATTTTCAATTTATTGTATTTTTCTTTTACCATTGGATTGTGCCATCTGCATTGCCATTAATTAAAATGATATATTAAGCATAAATACATATAAATATTTCAAACAAGCAAGCTCTATAAAACTGACTGTAACACATTCAGCCCACTGATTCAGTCCAACCACAGCACCAAAACCAATACTCAACAAAACTCATTGAGACACATAATAATAATAATTAATAACTCAATTCTTGTCAAAAAAAACAAACCAAAAGGCTGGTGGCATCTGAGACACGGTGGAGGCAACCAGAAGTGTGACGGACAATGGCTGGACCTAACTGAACACGGCTGGAATGGCATGAGGTGGCCTGGAACTCGTCCAAAAAGCAATAGGTGCGTCAGAATTGGATGGGCAGTAGCGGAATTGGTGGGATCTTCATGAGATATATATATTTATATATATATATATATATTCATGGTTCTAGTATCAGTTTTTTAGGACGAGATGGTTCTCGGGATGGATATTGCTTATAATCTGGAACCATCCCAAAAGAAAAAATACGTGACAGAATGGGACGAGAAAAGTCAAAGTCAATAGATTTTTCTAGGTCTCGATTCTTTCGGGGCAAGACTTCGATTCTGGTTGCGAATCTCTGAGTCCCATGAGCAGCCCTACTAAATGCACATAAAGTTAAATTAGTAAATGCCTAAACCTTGAAATGCCTAAATACATAAACCATTAAACCACTAAATACTACTTAATAATTAATAATTCTATTTTTTATTGCTATTTATTATATTTTTTAATATTCATTTTAATTATTTATTAGTGTATTTATTTAGAAATATTTATTACAAAATAAATTATGAGTGGGACAAATATAATTTAAATAATATATTATTTATCTAATAAAAATATAAGCTTATAAAAGATGTATAAATTTAAAAATTAAAAATTATTATCAAGTAATATATGTTACTTTAATTTTAAATTTATTTGGGTTTTGTAAATATTTTTGAAATAATATCTATCTTATTATTAATAGTTTATTAATTTAAATTTTGATCATTATTATGTTATCTATCAATAAAATTGTTAATATTGAATTAATATGATATATAATTATTAATATTATTATAACTAAATATTGTATTCACATATCAAAAAATCTTAAAATTTATTATATTTTCAGAGGTTATAACCTCTGAAAATGAGAAAAACTGATTTATAAGCTTAATTTTTATTAAGTATAATTTTAAATTTTTATTTTAATTATTTATAAGTTTATTTTTATAGAAATATTAATTACAAAATAAATTATTAGTGAGACAGATCTAATTTAAATAATTTATTTTTCATCAAAAAAAAAATATATCCTTATAAAAAAAGGCAAATTTTTAAAAACAAAAATTTATTATTTATTAATATATTTTATTTTATTTTGAATGATTTTAGATTTTGCAATTATATTTTAATTTATATCATTCTTATTAATAATAGTTTATTAATTTTTTATTGATCATTATAATAATATCTATTAATAAAATTATTTATATTGAGTTTACATTATATATAATTATTATGATTAGTATTACTGAATATTATATTCACATTTAAAAAAAAATTAAAAATTATTATATTTTCAAAGGTTATAACCTTTAAAAATTAAAAAAAAATCAAAAAATTAAATATTATATTTTTTTATTCTTTAAATAAAAACTATAAATCACTAAAGGCCTAAACACTTAAACCACTAAACCCCAAAACACCTAAATACTTAAACCATTAAACTAGCATATCCTGAATAATAAATAATGAATCTCAATTTTATTTGTATTCATTATAGTTTTAAATATTCATTTTAATTATTTATTTGTTTATTTTTATAGAATTATAAATTAAAAATAAAGTATGAGGAAGGCAAATATAATTTAAATAAATTTACTTTTAATAAAAAAATATAAACTTATAAAAAGAAGCAAAATATTAAAAAGATTATTATTTATTAATATAATTTATTTTGATTTTGAATAAATTTATGTTTTGCAAATATATTTTAAATAAAATCTTTCTTATTATAATTGTTTATTAATTTATTTTTTGATCATTAAAATAATATATATCAATATAATTCTTTATATTGAATTTACATGATATATAATTATTAATAATAGTTTATTAATTTATTTAATGATCATTATTATAATATCTAGTAATGTGATTATTTATATTGAATTTAAATGACATATATTTATTAAGATTATTATAACTAAATATTATATTTACATTTGAAAAAAAATTAAAAATTTTTATATTTTCAAAAGTTATAACCTTAAAAAATTAGAAAAAAAATAAAAATAAATTTTTTGTTATATCATTGTTTAAATAAAAATTATAGATAACTAAATGTATAAACACTTAAATCTTTAAACTCCTAAACACAAAAGCCCCTAAATACTTAAAACATTTAACTCGTAAACCTTAAATATAATTTAAATAATTTATTTTTCATCAAAAAAAAATATAAGCTTATAAAAAGAAGTAAAAACTAAAAAACAAAAATTATTATTTGGTAATAAATTTTACTTTGATTTTAAATAATTTTAGGTTTTGCAATTATATTTTAATTTATATATATCCTATTAATAATAGCATATTAATTTATTTTTTGATAATTGATATCATATCTATCAATAAAATTGTTTATTTTAGTTTATATTATATATAATTATAAAGATTCTTATTACTAAATATTATATTCGCATTTTTAAAAAATTTTAAAATTATTATATTTTCAAAGGTTATAACCTTTGAAAATGTGAAAAAATATCAAAAATAATTTTTTTGTTATTACATTGTTTAAATAAAACTTATAAACTACAAAATGCCTAAAGACATAATTCGCTAAAGTCATAAACAAAAAAACCTCTAAATACTTAAAATATTAAACTCGTATACATTAATAATAATTCATATATCTCAATTTAATTTTTATTCTGAAGAATTTTAAATGTTTATTTTAATTATTTATTAGTTTATTTTTATTGAATTATTAATTACAAAATAAATTATTAGTGAGACAGATATAATTTAAATTAGACTAGTATACCCAAAATAATAAAGAATCAATCTCAATATTATCTGTTTCATTATAATTTTAAATATTCATTTTAATTATTTATTTGTTTATTTTTATATAAATATTAATTAAAAAATAAATTATGAGTTGGCCAAATATAATTTATAAAAATTAATTTTCTTTAAATAATATGGAGGCACATTTTAAAAGAAAAAAAAATTTCAAAACAACAAATTATTATAGAGTGATATATTTTGATTTCTTCTGAATCATTTTATGTTTTTTTATTATAATTGATATCTCTCTTATTTATAATAGATTATTAATTTATTTTTTGATCATTTTAAAAATATTTATCAATAATATTGTTTATATTGAATTTATATGATATATAAATATAATGATTATTATAACTAAATATTGAATTCACTTTAAAAAAAAATTAAAAATTATTATATTTTCAAAGGTTATAACATTTGAAAATATCAAAAAATAATAAAAATAATTTTTTTGTTTATTTATTTTTTAAATAAAACCTATAACCACTAAATGCATACACAGTTAAATCAGTAAACTCCTAAACATTTTAATGCCTAAATACACAAACCATTAAACCGCTATATACTACTTAATAATTAATAAATCTAATTTTTATTTCTATTTATTATAATTTTAAATATTTATTTTAATTATTTATTAGTTTATTTCTATAGAAATATTTATTACAAAATAAATTATGAGTGCTAGTAATATAATATAAATAATTTTTTTTAATCAATAAAAGTATTTACGCTTATAAAAAAAGTAAAATTTAAAAATTAAAAATTAAAAATTATTATTAAGTAATATATTTTACTTTAATTTTTAATCAATTTGGGTTTTGTAAATATTTTTTAATTAATATCTATCTTATTATTATTAGTTTATTAATTTAATTTTTGATCATTATTATAATATCTATCAATAAAATTGTTTATATTGAATTTATATGATATATAATTATTAATATTATCATAACTAAATATAATATTTACATTTTAAAATATGTTAAATATTATTATATTTTCAAAGGTTATGACCTATGAAAATGAGAAAAAATTACAAATTTTTTTTTGTTATTTTATTGTTTAAATAAAACCTATAAACCACTAAATGCCTAAAAACATAAATCGCTAAACTCCTAAATGACAAAACCTCAAAATACTTAAATAATTAAACTGGTATACATTAATAATAATTCATAAATCTCATTTTAATTTTTATTCAGTATAATAATTTTTAATTTTTAAAATTTTACTTCTTTTTTAAGTGTATATATTTTTTTGGATTACAAATAAATTATTTAAATTATATTTGACGCACTCATAATTATTTTGTAAGAAATATTTATATAAAATAAACTTATAAACTTATAATAATAAATTAATATAAAAATTAGATTTCTTAATTATTAAGTAGTATATAGCATCTTAATGGTTTATGTATTTAGGCATTACGGGTCTTAGGAGTTTACTAATTTTACTGTGTGTACATTTAGTGGTTTATAGGTTTTATTTAAAAAATAAAATAACAAAATATTTGTTTTTATTATATTTTGATATTTTCAAAGGTTATAACCTTTGAAAATATAATAATTTTTAAATTTTTTTCAAATGTGAATTTAATATTTAGTTATAATAATCATTATATTTATATATCATATAAATACAATATAAACATTATTATTTATAAATATTCTAAAAATGATCAAAAAATAAATTAATAATCTATTATTAATATGATAGCTATCAATTAAAATATAATAAAAAAACCTAAAACTATTCAGAAGAAATCAAAATATATTAGAATATAATATTTTATTGTTTTAAATTTTTTTTTCTTTTAAACATTTTATCAATATTTTTTTGATGAGAATTAATTTATATAAATTATATTTGGCCAACTCATAATTTAATTTTTAATTAATATTTATATAAAAATAAACAAATAAATAATTAAAATGAATATTTAAAATTATAATGAAAAAAATAATATTGAGATTTATTCTTTATTATTTTGGGTATACCAGTCTAATTTAAATTATATCTATCTAACTAATAATTTATTTTGTAATTAATAATTCAATAAAAATAAACTAATAAATAATTAAAATAAAAATTTAAAATTCTTCAGAATAAAAATTAAATTGAGATATATGAATTATTATTAATATATACGAGTTTAGTATATTAAGTATTTAGAGGTTTTTTCGTTTATGACTTTAGCGAATTATGTTTTTAGGCATTTAGTGGTTTATAGGTTTTATTTAAATAATGTAATAATAAAAAAATTATTTTTGATATTTTTTCACATTTTAAAAGGTTATAACCTTTCAAAATATAACAATTTTAAATATTTTTTAAAATGTGAATACAATATTTAGTAATAAGAATCTTTATAATTATATATAATATAAACTAAAATAAACAATTTTATTGATAGATATGATATCAATTATCAAAAAATAAATTAATATGCTATTATTAATATGATAGATATAAATTAAAATATAATTGCAAAACCTAACAATATTCTAAATTCAAGTAAAATTTATTACTAAATAAATATTTTTTTTAGTTTTTGCCTCTTTTTATAAGCTTATATTTTTCTTTGATAAAAAATAAAATTTTTAAATTATATTTGTATCACTCATAAATTATTTTGTAATTAATATTTTAATAAATTATTTAAATTATATTTAAGGTTTACGAGTTTAAAGGTTTAAGTATTTAGGGGCTTTTGTGTTTAGGAGTTTAGAGTTTTAATTGTTTAGGCATTTAGTGGTTTATAAGTTTTATTTAAACAATGATATAACAAAAAATTTATTTTTATTATTTTTTTTAATTTTTGAAGGTTATAACCTTTGAAAATATAATAAATTTAATTTTTTTCAAATGTAAATATAATATTTAGTTATAATAATCTTAATAATTATAAGTCATTTAAATTCAATATAAATAATTACATCGCTAGATATTATATTAATGATCAATAAAATTGTAATAAACTATTATCAATAAGATAGATATTATTTAAAATATATTTGCAAAATCTAAATTTATTCAAAATCAAAGTAAAATATATTACTTAATAATTATTTTTTTAATGTTTTGCTTTTTTTATAACTTTATATTTTTGTTATTATAAATAAATTATTTAAATTAATTAGTTTTACTTCATAATTTTTTTTGTAAATTATAATTCTATAATAATAAACTAATAAATAATTAAAATAATTATTTAAAATTATAATGAATACAAATAAAATTGAGATTTATTATTTATTATTCAGGATATACCGGCTTAATGGTTTAAGTATTTAGGTGTTTTTGGGTTTAGGAGTTTATTGATTTAAGTGTTTAGACCTTTAGTGATTTATAGTTATTATCTAAAGAATTAAAAAACAAAAAAATTAATTTTTTGAATTTTTTTAATTTTTGAAGGTTGTAACCTTTGATAATATAATAAATTTAATTTTTTTTAAATTGTGAATAAAATATTTAATTTTAATAATCTTAATAATTATATATAATGTAAACTAAATAAAAATAATTTTATTAATAGATATTATAATAATGAATAATAAATAAATTAATAAACTAGTATTAATAAGAATGATATAAATTAAAATATAATTGTAGAAACTAAAATGATTCAAAATCAAAATAATATATATTACAAAATAATAATTTTTTATTTTAAAAATTTTGCCTCATTTTATAAGCATATATATTTTTTTGATGAAAAATAAATTATTTAATTTATATCTGTCTCATTAACAATTTATTATGTAATTAATATTTCTAAAAATAAATTGTTAAATAATTAAAATAAATATTTAAAATTATAATGAATACTAATAAAAAGAGATTTATTATTTATTATATATTATTTAGGGTATACATATTTAATGGTTTAAGTTTTTTGTAGTTTTGGGGTTAAGGAGTTTATTGATTTATATGTTTCCACATTTAGATGTTTATAGGTTTTATTTAATCAATGAAATAACAAAAAATTTATTTTTATGAATTTTCATGATTTTCAAAGGTTATAACCTTTGAAAATATAATAATTTTTTAATAGTTCTAAAATATGAATATAATACTTAGTTGTAATAATCTTAATAATTATATTTGAAGTAAATTTAAAATAAAAAATTTTATTAATATATATTATCAAAATGATCAAAAAATAAATTAATAAACTATTATTATTAAGATAGATATTAATTAAAATATATTTCTAGAACCCAAAATAATTCAAAATCAAAGTAAATTATTTTACTAAATAAAATTTTAAATTTTTGATATTTTATTTTATTTATAAGCTTATATTTTTTTCCATAAAAAATAATATATTTAAATTATATATGTCTCACTCATTATTTATTTTGTAATTAATATTTCTATAAAAATAAACTAAAAAATAATTAAAATGAATATTTAAAATTATAATGAATACAAATAAAAATGAAATTTATTATTTATTATTTAGGTTATATAGGTTTAATAGTTTATGTATTTAGGGGGTTTTGGGATTAAGGAGTCTAGATCTTTAAATGATTAGGTATTTAGTGGTTTATAAGTTTTATTTTAATAATAAAATAATAAAATAATTTTTTTTGTGAATTTTTATCATTTTTGAAGGTTATAAGTTTGAAAATATAATAATTTTTAATTTTTTTTCAAATAGAAATATAATATTTAGTTATAATAATCTTAATATTTATAAGACATTTAAATTCAATATAAGTAATTTTATTGATAGATATTATAATAATGATAAAAAAATAAATTAATAAACTATTATTAATAAGATTGATAGCAATTAAAATATAAATGCAAAACCTATAATGATTCAAAATCAAAGTAAAATATATTACTAAATGATAATTTTTTGTTTTTAAATTTTAACTTCTTTTTATCAGCTTATATTTATTTTTTGATTAAAAATAAATGATTAAAATTATATTTGTCTCACTCTTTATTTATTTTGCAAAATATATTTCTATAAAAAATAAACTAATAAATGATTAAAATGAATATTTAAAATTATAATGAATACAATATAAAATGAGATTTATGATTTATTATATATGGTATACCAGTTTAATGGATTGTTAATTTAGGGGTTTTGTCGTTTAGGAGTTTAACAATTTATGATTTAGGTATTTAGTGGCTTGTAGGTTTTATTTATATAATAAAAATAAAAAAAAAATTTTACATTTGTTCTGATTTACAAAGGTTATAACCTTTGAAAATAAAATAATTTTTAAAATTTTTTGAAACGTTAATACTATGTATAATTATATTAATCTTACTAATTATATATCATATAAATTCAATATAAACAATTTTAATGATAGATAATATAATAATGATCAAAAATTAAATTAATAAACTATAAGTAATAATATAAATAATAATTAAAATATATTTATATAACACAATGATTCAAAATCAAATCAATATATATTTCTAAATAATAATATTTAGATCAAAAATATCTTACAATATAAAAATGATTCAGAAGAAACCAAAATATATTACTATATAATAATTTGTTGTTTTAAAATTTTTTTTTCTTTTAAAATAAAATTATTTTTCATTTTAATTAAAAATAATTTATATAAATTATATTTGTCTAAATCATAATTTATTTTGTAATTAATATTTATATAAAAATAAACAAATAAATAATTAAAATGAATATTTAAAATTATCATGAAAAAAAAATATTGAGATTTATTATTTATTATTTAGGGTTACTGGTTTAAGAGGATTATTATTTAGTGTTTTAAAGATTTAGGAGTTATTGATTTAAGTTTTTAGGCATTTACTGGTTTATAGGTTTTATTTAAACAATGAAATATCAAAAAAAAATATTTTTTTTTATTTTTTCACTTTTTCAAAGGTTATAACCTTTGAAAATATAATAATTTTAAATTTTTTTTCAAAAGTGAATTCAATATTTAGTTATAATAATCATTATATTTAAATATCACATAAATTCAATATAAACAATTTTATTGATAAATATTCTAATAATTTTCAAAAAATAAATTAATAATCTATTATTAATAAGATAAATATCAATTAAAATATAATTACAAAACCAATAATGATTCAGAAGCAAAGCAAATTATATTATTATATAATAATTTTTTGTTTTTAATTTTTTTTTCTTCTAATAAGTTTATCTATATTTTTTTTGATGAAAAATAATTTATATAAATTATGATTGTCTAACTCATAATTTATTTTATAATTAATATTTATATAAAAATAAACAAATAAATAATTAAAATGAATATTTAAAATTATAATGAAAAAAATAAAAATGGATTTATTTTTTTTTTATTTAGGATATATCTGATTAAAAAATTATATATTTAGGGTTTTTGAGATTTAGAAGTTATTCATTTAAGTATTTAGGCATTTGATGGTATATAGGTTTTATTCAAATAATGAAATAACTAAAAAATTAATTTTGATATTTTTTCCAATTTTCAAAGGTTAACATTTGAAAATATAATAATTTTAAAATTTTTTTATCTGAATACAATATTTATTAATAATAAATATTATAACTATATATAATATAAACTAAATATTAACAATTTTATTGATAGATATTATATCAATTATCAAAAAATAAATTAATAAACTTATATTAATATGATAGATATAAATTAAAATAAAATTAAAAAACCTAAAATGATTCAAAATCAAAGTAAAATTTATTACTAAATAATAATTTTTTTTAAGTTTTTGCATCATTTTATAAGCTTATATGTTTTTTTAATGAATAATATATTATTTAAATTATATTTGTATCATTCATAATTTATTTTGTAATTAATATTTCTATAAATTATTTAAATTATATTTAAGGTTTATGAGTTTAAAGGCTTAAGTATATAGGGGCTTAGAGGTTTACGAGTTTAGATATTTATGTATTTAGGTATTTAATGTTTTATAAGTTTTATTTAAATAATGATATAACAAAAAATTTATTTTTATTATTTTTTCTCATTTTTGAAGGTTATAAACTTTGAAAATATAACAATTTTTAATGTTTTTATATATATGAACACCATATTTAGTTATGATAATCTTAATAATTATATATCATGTAAATTCAATATAAAAAATTATATTGAAATATTTTATATTAATGATCAAAAAATAAATTAATAAACTATTATTAATAAGATAGATATTATTTTAAATATATTTCCAAAACATAAATTTATTCAAAATCAAAGTAAAATATATTACAAAATAATACTTTCTTTGTTGTTTTGCTTTTTTTATAAGTTTATATTTTTTGCTATTAAAAGTAAATTATTTAAATTTTATTTGTCTTCCTAATAATTAATTTTTAATTTATAATTCTATAAAAATAAACAAATAAATAATTAAAATGAATATTTAAAATTATAATGAATACAAATAAAATAGAGATTTATTATTTATTATTCAGGATATACTAGTTTAATGGTTTAAGTATTTAGGTGTTTTAGGGTTTAGTGATTTAAGTGTTTAGGCCTTTAATGATTTATAGTTTTTATTAAAGAATGAAAAAATAAAAAGTTTAATTTTTTGATTTTTTTTTAATTTTTGAAGGTTATAACCTTTGAAATTATAATGATTTTTAATTTTTCTAAATGTGAATATAATATTCAGTAATAATAATCTTAATAATTATATATAATGTAAACTCAATATAAATAATTTTATTAATAGATATTATAATAATGATTAATAAAAAATTAATAAACTATTATTAATAATAATGATATAAATTAAAATATAATTACAAAATCTAAAATGATTCAAAATAAAAATAAAATATATTACTAAATAATAAATTTTTGTTTTTAAAATTTTGCCTCTTTTTTATAAGGATATATATTTCTTTTGATCAAAAATAAATTATTTAAATTAAATCTGTTTCACTAATAATTTATTTTGTAATTAATATTTCTATAAAAAAAACGGATAAATAATTAAAATAAAAATTTAAAAGTATACTTAATAAAAATTAAATTGAGATTTATGATTTTTTATTAATGTACACCTATTTAATAGTTTAAGTATTTAAAGGTGTTGTCATTTAAGAGTTTAGCAATTTATGTTTTTATGCATTTAGTGGTTTATAGGTTTTATTTAAACAAAAAAATAACAAAAAAAAATTGTAATTTTTTCTCATTTTCACAGGTTCTAACCTTTGAAAATATAATAATATTTAAAATTTTTTGAAATGTGAATACAATACTTAGTTATAATAATATTAATAATTATATATCATATAAATTTAATATAAATAATTTTATTGATTGATATTATAATAATGATAAAAAATTAAATTTATAAACTATTAATATTAAGATAGATATTAATTAAAAAATATTTACAAAACCCAAATCGATTCAAAATTAAAATAACTTTTATTACTTGATAATAATTTTTAATTTTTAAATTTATACTTCTTTTATAAGCATATATTTTTATTAGATAAATAATATGTTATTTAAATGATATTTATCCCACTCATAATTTATATTGTAATAAATATTTCTAAATAAATACACTAATACATAATTAAAAAGAATATTAAAAAATATAATAAATAGCAATAAAAAATAGATTTATTAATTATTAAATAGTATTTAAAGGTTTATTGGTTTATGTATTTAGCCATTACGGGGTTTAGGAGTTTACTGATTTAACTTTATATGCATTTAGTAGGGCTACTCACAGGACTCGAAGATTCGCAACCGGACCCGAAGTCTTGTCACAAAAGAATCGGGACCGAGAAAAATCCGTTTATTTGACATTTCCCGTCCCCTTCTGTCTCATATTTTTTCTTTTGTGACGGTCCCAGATCTCAAGCAATATCCATCCCGAGAATTGTGCCGTCCTAAAAAACCGATACTAGTACTAGGAATATATATATATAACATGAAGATGCCACCAATTCAGCTACTGCCCATCTAATTCCGATGCACCTATTGCTGTTCTGACGAGTTCCAGGCCACCTCATGCCATTCCAGCCGTGTTTAGTTAGGTCTAGCCCTTTTCCTATCGCACTTCTGGTTGCCTCCACAATGTCCGAGATGCCACCAGCCTTTTGGTTTGTTTTTTTGATGAGAATTGAGTGATTAATTATTATTATTATGTGTCTCAGTCAGTTTTGTTGAGTATTGGTTGTGGTGTTGTGGTTGGGCCGAATGAGTGGGCTGAATGTGTACAGTCAGTTTTGTAGAGATTGCTTGTTTGAAATATTTATATGTATTTATGCTTAACATATCATATTCATTAATGGCAATGCAGATGGCACAATCCAGTGGTAAATGAAAAATACCATAAATTGAAGATGATCACATCTCAAATGATCAAAGTACTGGTAAATCCTATCATCATCCTTTCACGAACCCACCTATTGTTACGGCAGGTTCTTCAATTCCAATTGTAAAAGAAAGACAAGGTACATCTGAACCTCAAACTCATAAAAAGTATAAGTCTGCTATTAGGGAAACTTATGAGATATTAGTTGATTCAGAGGGAAATGAAACTGGTAGGGCAGCTTTTATATGGTGTATGAAAGAATATTTGGCAAAAAGTGATCAAGATATTTCGGGTTTATGGAAATACTTGAGATATACTTGTAGTAAATTTCCACACAAAAAAGAATTAATAGAAGCTCACAAAGGTAAAGACAAGTCATAATCTTTGTTGAGTTTCACTAAAGGTACTAGTTCAGAGGATAACAAATTAACTTGTTGGCAATTTGATCAACAACTAGTTAGGGAGGCTTAGGTGAAAAAGATCATAAAAGAGAATTGCCTTTTTGTTTTGTCGAGAGGGATGAGTTTAAGGAGTTTTGTGAAGTTAGTGTGCCTCAATTTAAAATTCCATCTAGGCAATATTTTGAGGGATTTTTTTTCTTTGTTTGTGAAGGAAAAGAAGAAATTATTTGATAGCATATCTTCTCATTGTTGTAGAGTTTCATTGACTATCGACACTTGGACTAGCATTCAAAATTTGTCTTATATATGTTTGACTGTTCATTTCATTAATTCTCAATGGAATATGCATAAAAGGATTTTAAAGTTTTGTGTAATTTAAAGTCAGTCTAGAGTTAATATTAGAAATGCTATTGAGTTTTCCATGAATGAATGGGGTTTGAGAAAGTTAATGTGCATTACTGTTGACAATGCATAAAATAATGATGTTGCAGTTGAACAATTGAAAAAAAGGCTTGTGAAGAAAAGTGTTGTACCTTTGAGAGGCGAGCATTTTCATATGAGATGTTGTGCACATATCCTTTCACGAATTCTTTTATTGTTATGGCAGGTTCTTCAATTCTAATTGTAAAAGAAAGTCAAGGTACATCTGAACCTCAAGCTCATAAAAAGTATAAGTCTACGTTTTGAGAAATTTATGAGATATTAGTTGATTCAGAGGGAAATGAAACTTGTAGGGCAGCTTGTATATGGTGTAGGAAAGAATATTTGGCAAAAAGTGATCAAGGTATTTTGGGTTTATGTAAATACTTGAGAGAGACTTGTAAGAAATTTCCACACAAAAAAGAATTAATCAAAGCTCACAACGATAAAGACAAGTCACAATCTTTTTTGAGTTTCAATAAAGGTAATAGTTCAAAGAATAACAAATTAACTTGTTGGAAATTTCATCAAATACTAGTAAGGGAGGCTTTGGTGAAAATGATCATAAAGGATGAATTGCCTTTTAGTTTTGCTGAGTGGGATGAGTTTAAGGAGTTTTGTAAGGTTAGTGTGCCTCAATTTAAAATTAAATCTAGGCACTCTGTGTTGAGGGATTGTTTTTCTTTGTTTGTGAAGGAAAAGAAGAAATTATTTGATAACATATCATGTCATTGTTGTAGAGTTTCATTGACTACCACCACTTGGACTAGCATTCAAAATTTATCTTGTATCTGTTTGACTGTTCATTTCATTGATTCTCAATGAAATATGCATAAAAGGCTTTTGAAATTTTTCGTAATTAAAAGGCATTCTGGAGTTAATATTAGAAATGCTATTGAGTTTTGCATGAATGAATGGGGTTTGAGAAAGTTGATGTCCATTACTATAGACAATGCATCAAATAATGATGTTGAAGTTGAACAATTAAAAAAAAGGCTTGTGAAGAAAAGTGTTGTACCTTTGAGAGGCGAGAATTTTCATATTATATGTTGTGCTCATATACTAAACTTAATTGTCAGAGATGGCATTGTAGTAGTTGAGGGTGCTATTCAAAAAATTAGAGGTGTGGTGAAATATGTGAGGAGCAGTCCTAAAAGATTAGATATGTTTAAGTTATGTGTTGAAGAAGCAAACATGACATATGGATCTTCATCGCAATTAGATTGTCCTACAAGATCCAATTCAACTTATTTGATGCTACAAACTAATATAAAATATCAAAAAGAATTTGATAAGCTGGAGGACAAAGACAAAAGGTTTTTGAAAAAGTTTGGTTCAAACGTTCCAACTGAGAGAGACTGAACAAACGCCCAAATTTTAGCTCGTTTCTTGAAAACTTTTTATGAGGTAACTTGTAAATTTTCTGGCTCATTATATTCTACCTCTAGTGTTTATTATCCTGCGATTATTCAAATTTTGAAAAAAAAATGAGCTTTGTGAAAATAGTAGAGAAACAATGGTGTCTGAAATGGGTATGAAAATGAGGCATAAATTCAACAAATATTGGAGTTCTCTTCAGTCAGTAAATATTATGATTTTTGTAGCAGTAGTGTTGGATCCAAGATATAAGCTCAAATATCTCAAGGTTAAGTACACATTATGGAGATGAATTGGATAAAAATTTGGTGAAAAAGGTTATAAATGTTTTAATTGAGATGATGGATGATTATAAAGATTTAAATTAAGTTGAATCAAAAGAAGATGATTTCTCTTCTACTGTGTTGAAGAGAAATGATTATTTCTTTGATAGTAGTGATACTTATGTTGATGAATTTTTTTGTTGAATTGGAGAAAGGACAAGAAGCTGTAGCTTTGGAAGAGTTGGATAGGTACTTGGAAGACAAACTTGAAAAAAATAGAATTGATTTTGATCTTCTAAACTGGTGGAAGGTTAATGAGGTTAGGTATCCTTCTTTGGAAAATTTAGCAAGGAATGTATTTGCTATCCAAGCATCTACTATGGCCGATTAATCTACATTTAGCACTAGGGGGAGAACTTTAGATAAATTTAGGAGTTCTTTAACACCTATTACAGCTGAAGTTTTCATATGTCTACAAGATTGGTTGAGAAGCTTAAACAAACCTATTGAAATTAAAGAATTAGTTCAAGACCTTGATGATAATGAATCAGGTTAGTAAACAAATCTTGTAAATTTTAATTTCACTTTTACTTATTTTATTCATTCAATTTAATAAAAATATGGTTCAATTACAATTTTCAGAAGGGTCACAAGATCCAAATATTTTTCCAACTATAGTTGGACAACTAAATTCGGAATGGGTGTATTAAATTTTATGAGGTAATATTTTCTTTTTTTATTACTCTTTCATCTTAGAAATTTATATCTACATGATTAACACGTTTTCATCTTTGGTTGTCCTTTTACAGTGGAGGAAGAAAAGGGAGGAGTTGTAGAAGAGATAATTAATTGGGTTTGGATTTTCGTTGCTGTTCCGGGACGGACCTTTGAAATGATTATTATCAATGTTGTTATTAGTTGTATTTTTATTGTTATATTAAGCTGCCTAAATTTAGCAATTACTTAAGTAGTAATTGCTGCTACCAATCCTTGTGGTCATCTTTAGCTATTCCTTAATATTTTAAATAATTATTTAAAAAATGTAGTATTGCTATTATGGTTAACTTTCACTCGGCTGAACAAAGCCAAATTGTGACAAAACAAAGAACCAAATTAAGCACACAACTCGGTCCCATTCTATTAAACATTTCTACCCTTTTCTACACATCAAAGCTTTTGACAAGACAATGGAACTCATTTGTGGTATTCAGCCTATTTCACACAACAAAATTGGCCCAATTTGATTTAGAAAGATACATAACTAAGGAATGATAAATGGTACAACAAAAGTTTTCGACATGATCTAACTTGGCCGGTTTGAAGAAAATAAATTGAAAAAAATGTCCTATCTTAGTTCCGTTCCGTAACCGTTTTCTCCTACCCAAAATCCCCGATCTATGTCTTGTCCCGTTCCGATATTTTCAACCTATAGCACTGGTCTGAATCTTCAAAAAAAAATCTCCGAACTGTTGGAAGGGACTGGAGATTTGTAATCCCCATCCCATCCCGTCCCATGAGCACCCCTAGTATTTAGTGGTTTATAGGTTTTATTTAAAAAATAAAATAACAAAAAATTTATTTTTATTATTTTTTGATATTTTCAAATGTATACCCTTTGAAAATATAATAATTTTTAAATTTTTTTCAAATGTGAATATAATATTTAGTTATACTAATCATTATATTTATATATTATATAAATTCAATATAAACAATTTTATTGATAAATATTTTAATAATAATCTAAAAATAAATTAATAATTCATTAAAAATAATATAGATATTAATTAAAATATAATTACAAAACTTAAAATGATTCAGAAGCAAAGAAAAATATATTACTATATAATAATTTTTTGTTTTGGAATTTTTTTTTCTTTCAATAAGTTTATCTATATATTATTAATGAAAAATAATTTATATAAATTATATTTATCTAACTCATAATTTATTTTGTAATTAATATTTATATATAAATAAACAAATAAATAATTAAAATTAATATTTAAAATTATAATGAAAAAAATGTGATTTAATATTTATTATTTATTATTTATTATTTATTATTTATTATTTAGGGATACTGATTTAATTTAAATTTGATCCATCTCACTAATAATTTATTTTGTAATTAATATTTCTATAAAATAAAATGGTAAATAATTAGAATAAAAAATTTAAAATTATACTGAATAAAATTAAAATGAGATTTAAGATTTATTATTAATGTAACTAGTTTAATATTTTAAGTACCTAGAGGTTTTGTCATTTATGACTTTAGCGATTTATATTTTTAGGCATTTAGTGGTTTATAGGTTTTATTTAATCAATGAAATAACAAAAAAATTATTTTTGATACTTTTTCACATTTTCAAAGGTTTACCTTTGAAAATGTGATAATTTTAAAATTTTTTAAAAATGTGAATACAATATTTAGTAATAATAATCATTATAATTATATATAATATAAACTAAATATAACCAATTTTATGGATAGATATGATATCAATTATAAAAAAATAAATTAATATGCTATTATTAATATGATAGATATAAATTAAAATATAATTACAAAACCTAAAAATATTCAAAATCCAAGTAAAATTTATTACTAAATTATAATTTTTTTTTTAGTTTTTGCTTCTTTTTATAATCTTATTTTTTTTGATGGAAACTAAATTATTTAAATTATATTTGTATCACTCATAATTTTTTTTGTAATTAATATTTTAATAAATTATTTAAATTATATTTAAGGTTTACGAGTTTAAAGGTTTAAGTATTTAAAGGCTTTTGTGTTTAGGAGTTTAGAGGTTTTGGTGTTTAGGCATTTAGTGGTCTATAAGTTTTATTTAAACAATGATATAATAAAAAATTTATTTTTATTATTTTTTTAATTTTTGAAGGTTATAACCTTTGAAAATATAATAATTTTTAAATTATTTTCAAATGTAAATATAATATTTAGTTAAAACAATCTTAATAATTATAAGTCATTTAAATTCAATATAAATAATTACTTTGCAAGAAATTATATTAATGATCCAAAAAAATTTAATAAACTTTTATTAACAAGATAGATATTATTTAAAATATATTTCTAAAATATAAATTTTTCAAAATCAAGGTAAAATATATTACTTAATAATTATTTTTTTAATGTTTTGCTTTTTTTATAACTTTATATTTTTGTTATTATAAATAAATTATTTAAATTAATTAGTCTTACTCATAATTTATTTTGTAAATTATAATTCTATAATAATAAACTAATAAATAATTAAAATAATTATTTAAATTTATAATGAATACAAATAAAATTGAGATTTATTATTTATTCTTCAGGATCTAGCGGCTTAATTGTTTAAGTATTTAGGTTTTTTTTGGTTTAGGAGTTTAGTGATTTAAGTGTTTAGTCCTTTAGTGATTTATAGTTATTATCTAATGAATTAAAAAACAAAAAATTTAATTTTTTGAATTTTTTTAATTTATGAAGGTTGTAACCTTTGAATATAAAATAATTTTAAATTTTTTTAAATCTGAATATAATATTTAGTAATAATAATCTTAATAATTATATCTAATGTAAACTAAATATAAATAATTTTATTAATAGATATTATAATAATGATCAATAAATAAATTAATAAACTAGTATTGATAAGAATGATATAAATTAAAATATAATTGTAGAATCTAAAATGATTCAAAATCAAAATAAGATATATTACAAAATAATAATTTTTTATTTTAAAAATTTTGCCTCATAATATAATCATATATATTTTTTTGATTAAAAATATATTATTTAAATTATATCTGTCTCACTAATAATTTATTAAGTAATTAATATTTCTATAAAAATAAATTGATAAATAATTAAAATGAATATTTAAAATTATACTGAATACTAATAAAAACAGATTTATTCTTTATTATTTAGGGTATACCTATTTAATGGTTTAAGTTTTTTGTGGTTTTGGGGTTAAGGAGTTTATTGATTTATATATTTCCACATTTAGGTGTTTATCGGTTTTATTTAATCAATGAAATAAGAAAAAATTTATTTTTATGAATTTTCGTGATTTTCAAAGGTTATAACCTTTGAAAATATAATAATTTTTTAATATTTCTAAAATATGAATACAATACTTAGTTATAATAATCTTAATAATTATATTTGAAGTAAATTTAAAATAAAAAATTTTATTAATATATATTATCAAAATGATCGAAAAATAAATTAATAAACTATTATTAATAAGATAGATATTAATTAAAATATATTGGTAGAACCCAAAATAATTAAAAATCAAAGTAAATAATTTTACTAAATAAAATTTTAAAGTTTTGAAATTTTATTTTTTTTAAAACCTTAAATTTTTTTTCATAAAAAATAATATATTTAAATTATATGTGTCTCACTCATTATTTATTTTTTAATTAATATTTCTATAAGAATAAACTAAAAAATAATTAAAATGAATATTTAAAATTATAATGAATACAAATAAAAATAAAATTTATTATTTGTTATTTAGGTTATATAGGTTTAATAGTTAAAGTATTTAGGGCGTTTTGGGGTTAAGGAGTCTAGATATTTAAATGATTTGGCATTTAGGGGTTTATAAGTTTTATTTAAATGATAAAATAATAAAAAAATTATTTTTGTGATTTTTTATCATTTTTGAAGTGTATAACCTTTGAAAATATAATAATTTTTAATTTTTTTTTTAAATGTAAATATAATATTTAGTTATAATAATCTTAATATTAATAAGATATTTAAATTCAAAATAAATAATTTTATTGATAGATATTATAATAGTGATCAAAAAATAAATTAATAACCTCTTATTAATAAGATTGATAGCAATTAAAATATAAATTCAAAAACTATAATGATTCAAAATCAAAGTAGAATATATTATTAAATGATAATTTTTTGTTTTTAAATTTTTACTTCTTTTTATAAGCTTATATTTATTTTTTGATTAAAAATAAATTATTAAAATTATATTTGGCTCACACTTTATTTATTTTGCAATTAATATTTCTATAAAAATAAACTAATAAATAATTAAAATGAATATTTAAAATTATAATGAATACAAATTAAAATGAGATTTATGATTTATTATATATGGTATACCAATTTAATGGATTGTTAATTTAGGGGTTTTGTCGTTTAGGAGTTTAGCAATTTATGTTTTTAGGCAATTAGTGGTTTATAGTTTTATTTATATAATAAAAATAAAAAAAAAAATTTTTAGATTTTTTATTAATTTCAAGTTTATAACCTTTGAAAATAAAATAATTTTTAAAATTTTTTGAAATGTGAATACTATGTATAATTATATTAATCTTACTAATTATATATCATATAAATTCAATATAAACAATTTTAATGATAGATATTAGAATAATGATCAAAGACTAAATTAATAAACTATTATTAATAATATAAATAATAATTAAAATATATTTATATAACACAATGATTCAAAATCAAATCAAAATATATTACTAAATAATAATATTTAGTTGAAAAATATCTTACTATTTAAAAATGATTCAGAAGAAAGCAAAATATATTACTATATAATAATTTGTTGTTTTGAAATTTTTTTTTTCTTTTAAAATAAATTATTTTTCATTTTAATTAAAAATAATTTATATAAATTCTATTTGTCTCAATCATAATTTATTTTGTAATTAATATTTATATAAAAAATAAACAAATGAATAATTAAAATGAATATTTAAAATTATAATGAAAAATAATATTGAGATTTATTATTTATTATTTAGGGTTACTGGTTTAAAAGGAATATTATTTATTATTTAGTGTTTTAGAGATTTAAGAGATATTGATTTAAGTGTTTAGGCATTTAGTGGTTTATAGGTTTTATTTAAACAATGAAATATCACAAAAAAAATATTTTTTTTATTTTTTCACATTTTCAAAGGTTATAAACTTTGAAAATATAATAATTTTAAATTTTTTTTCAAAAGTGAATTCAATATTTAGTTATAATAATCATTATATTTAAATATCATATAAATTCAATATAAATAATTTTATTGATAAATATTCTAATAATGATTAAAAAATAAATTAATAATCTATTATTAATAAAATTGATATTACTTAAAATATAATATCAAAACCTAAAATGTTTCGAAATCAAAGCAAAATATAATACTAAATAATAATTATTTATTTTTAAATTTTTATTCTTTTTATAAGCTTATCAAATTTTTTGATTAAAAATAATTTTAATATATTATATTTTTAACTCATAATTTATTTTATAATTAATACAAAAATAAAAATAAAAAACTAAATAATCAAATTGAATTTTTAAATTATAATAAAAAAAAATAAAAATGTAATTTATTAATTATTATTTAGGGTATATCGATTTAAAGGATTATCTATATAGAGGTATCGGGATTTTGTAGTTTAGTGATTTAAATGCTTAGGCATTTAGTGGTGTATATGTTTTATTTAAACGATAGAATAACAAAGAAAAAATATTTTTATTTATTTTTTCACATTTTCAAAGGTTATAACCTTTGAAAATATAATAATTTTAAATTTTTTTTCAAAAGTGAATACAATATTTAGTTATAATAATCATTATATTTGTATATCATATAAATTCAATATAAACATTTTTATATATAAATATTCAAATAATGATGAAAAAATAACTTAATAATCTATTATTAATAAGATAGATATCAATTAAAAATATTTACATAACCTAAAATGATTCAGAAACAAAGCAAAATATATTATTATATAATAATTTTTTGTTTTAAATTTTTTTTTTCTTTTAAAAAGTTTATCTATAATTTTTTGATAAAAATAATTTACATAAATTATATTTATGTGACTCATAAATTATTTTGTAATTAATATTTATATAAAAATAAACAAATAAATATTAAAATGAATATTTAAAATTATAATAAAATAATGATATTTATTTTTTTATTATTTAGGGTATACCGGTTATTTTAAATTATATCTATCTTACTAATAATTTATTTTGTAATTAATATTTATAAAAAAATAAACTGTTTAATAATTAAAATAAAAATTTAAAATTATACTGAATAAAAAGAAAAATGAGATTTATGAATTATTATTAATGTAAACCAGTTTAAAGGTTTAAGTATTTAGTGGTTTTATCGTTTAGAAGTTTAGTGATTTATGTTTTTAGGTATTTAGTGGTTTATAGGTTTTATTTAAATAATGAAATAACAAAAAAAAATTATTTTTGATATTTTTTTACATTTTAAAATATAATAATTTTTAAATTTTTTTCAAATGTAAATATAATATTTAGTTATAATAATCTTTATAATTATAAGTCATTTAAATTCAATATAAATAATTACATTCCTAGATATTATAATAATGATCAAAAAAAATTTAATAAACTATTATTAATAAGATAGATATTATTTAAAATATATTTGCAAAATCTAAATTTATTCAAAATCAAATTATAATATATTTCTAAATAATATTTTTTTTCAATGTTTTTCTTTTATTATAAGTTTATATTTTAGTTTTTAAAAATAAAGTATTTAAATTATATTTGTCTTACTTATAATTTATATTGTAATTTATAATTCTATAATAATAAACTAATAAATAATTAAAATGAATATTTAAAATTATAATGAAGACAAATAAAATTGAGATTTATTATTTATTATTTAGGATATACCAGTTTAATGGTTTAAGTATTTAGGTGTTTTTTAGTTTAGGAGTTTAGTGATTTAATTGTTTAGACCTTTCATGATTTAATGTTTTTTTTTAAGAATTAAAAAACAAAAAATTTAATTTTTTGATTTTTTTTTAATTTTTGAAGGTTATACCCTTTGAAATTATAATAATTTTTAATTTTTTTTAAATGTGAATATAATATTTAGTTATAATAATCATAATAATTATATATAATGTAAACTAAATATAAATAATTTATTAATAAATATTATAATAATGATCAATAAATTAATTAATAAACTAGTATTAATAAGAATGATATAAATTAAAATATAATTGTAAAATCTAAAATGATTCAAAATCAAAATAAGATATATTAATAAAAAATAATTTTTTATTTTTAAAATTTTGCCTCTTTTTATAATCATATATTTTTTTTTGATGAATAATAAAGTATTTAAATTATATCTGTCTCACTAATAATTTATTTTTAATTAATATTTCTATAAAAATAAACTGATAAATAATTAAAAAGAATATTTAAAATTATAATGAATACTGATAAAAATGAGAAATATGATTTATTATTTAGACTATACTAATATAATGTTTTGAGTATTTATGATCTTCGGGGATTAAAAGTTTAGTCATTTTAGTATTTAGTCATTTAGTGGTTTATAGGTTTTATATAAAAAATAAAATAAAAAAAATTATTTTTGTCATTTTTTCTCATTTTTGAAAGTTATAAACTTTTAAAATATACAAATTTTAAATTTTTTTTAAAAGTGAATACAATATGAAGTTAATAATCATAAAAATTAAATATCATATAAATTCAATATTAATTATTTTATTTGTATATTTTATTATAATAATGGTCATAAAAAATAATAAACAATTATTAATAAGATAAATATTATTTAAAATATATTTGCAAACCCTAAATTGATTCTAAATCAAAGTGAAATATTTTACTAAATATTAATTTAAAATTTTTAAATTTTTATATCCATTTATATGCTTATATATTTTTTGATGAAAAATAAATTTTGTAAATTATATTTGTATCACTAATTATTTATTTTTTAATTTATATTTCTATAAAAATAAACTAATAAATAATTAAGATGTATGTTTAAAATTATAATGAATACTTATAAAAATGAGATTTATTATTTATTATTTATAGTATACTGGTTTAATGGTTAAATTATTTAGGGGTTTTGTCATTTAAAAGTTTAGCAATTTATGTTTTTTGGCATTTAGTGGTTTATAGGTTTTATTTATATAATAAAAATAAATTTTTATTTGATTTTTTCTGATTTTAAAAGGTTATAACCTTTGAAAAAAAAATAATTTTTAAAATTTTATGAAATGTGAATACCATGTATAATTATATTAATCTTACTAATTATATATCATATAAATTAAATATAAACAATTTTAATGATAGATATTATAATAATGATTAAAAATTAAATTAACAAACTATTATTAAAAATCTAAATATTAATTAAAATATATTTACATAGCACAAAATGATTCTAAATCAAATCAAAATATATTACTAAATAATAATATTTAATTTTTAAATTTTTCCTTCTTTTGTTAAGCTTTTTTTTTTATTAAATATAAATTGTTTAAATATTATTTGTTTAATTCGAAATTTATTTAGAATTAATTTTTCTAAAAAAATTATACTATAAATAATAAAAATGAATATTTAAAATTATAATGAATAAAAATATAAATGAGATTTATTATTTAATAAGTAGAATATAGCTATTAAAAATTTTATGTTTTAGGGGTTTCGGGGTTTATGAGCTTACTGATTTAAGTAAGTAATCATTTAATGATCTATAGGTTTTATTTAAAAAATGAAATTACGAAAAAATTTATTTTTATTATTTTTTCTCATTTTTTAACGTTATAACTTTTGAAAATATAATAATTTTTAAATTTTTTCCAAAAGTGAAACAATATTTACTTATAATAATAATAATAATTATATATCATATAAATTCAATATAAACAATTTTATTGATAAATATTCTAATAATATTCAAAAAATAAATTAAAAATCTATTATGAATAAGTTTGATATTACTTAAAATATAATATAAAAACTTAAAATGATTCAAAAGAAAAGCAAAATAAATTACTTAATAATTATTATTTGTTTTTAAATTTTTATTCTTTTTATAAGCTTATCTATTTTTTGATGAAAAATAATTTTTATAAATTATATTTTTAACACATAATTTATTTTATAATTAATATATATTTACAGATAAAAAACTAAACAACCAAAATGAATTTTTTTTAATTAAAATGATAACAAATAAAAATGAGATTTATTAATTATTATTTAGTGTATACCAGTTTAAAGGATTATCTATATAGGGGTATCGAAAATTTGTAGTTTAGTGATTTAAGTGTTTAGGCATTTAGTGGTGTATAGGTTTTATTGTAACAATGAAATAACAAAAAAATATATATTTTTTTATTTTTTCACATGTTCAAAGGTTATAATCTTTGAAAACATAAAAATTTTAAAACTTTTTTCAAAAGTGAATAGAATATTTAGTTATAATAATTATTAAATTTATATATCATATAAATTCAATATAAACATTTGTATTGATAAATATTCTAATAATGATCAAAAAATAAATTAATAATCTATTATTAATAAGATATATATCATTTAAAATATAATTATAAATATTAAAATGATTCAGAAGCTAAGCAAAATATATTACTATATAATAATTTTTTGTTTTGAAATTTGTTTTTAAAAATGTATCTATATTTTTTTGATGAAAAATAATTTATATAAATTATATTTGTTTAACTCATAATTTATTTTGTAATTAATATTTATATAAAAGTATAAAATTAATAATTTAAATGAATATTTAAAATTATAAAAAAAAATGAGTTTTATTATTTATTATTTAGGCTATACCGGTTTAATTTAAATTAGATCTATCTACCTAATAATTTATTTTGTAATTAATATTTATATACAAATAAACTGATAAATAATTAAAATAAAAATTTAAAATTAAACTGAATAAAAATTAAAATGATATTTATGATTTATTATTAATATATACCAGTTTAATTGTTTAAGTATTTAGAGATTTTGTCATTTAAGAGTTTAGCGATTTATGTTTTTAGGCATTTAGTGGTTTATTAGTTTTATTTAAACAATAAAATTACAAAAAAAAATTTAATTTTTTATCATTTTCTTAGGTTATAACATTTGAAAATAAAATAATATTTAACATTTTTGAAATGTGAATATAATATTTAGTTATATTAATATAAATAATTATATATCATATAAATTCAATATAAACAATTTTATTTATAGATAATATAATAATGATCAAAATTTAAATTAATAAACTATTAATAAAAAGATTGATATTAAATAAAAAATATTTACAAAACCCAAATTGATTCAAAATTAAAGTAAAATATATTATTAGAAAATAATTTTTAATTTTTAAATTTTTACTTCTTTCATAAGCGTAAATACTTTTACTGATTAAAAATAAATTATTTAAATTATATTTCTCGCACTCATAATTTATTTTGTAATAAATATTTCTAAAGAAATAAACTAATAAATAATTAAAATAGATATTTAAAATTATAATAAATAGAAATAAAAATAAGATTTATTAATTATTAAAAAGTATATAGCAGTTTAATGGTTTATGTATTTAGGCATTACGATGTTTAGGAGTTTACTGATTTAACTGTGTATGCATTTATTAGTTATAGTTTTTATTTAAAAAATTAATAAACAAAAAATTTATTTTTATTATTTTTTGATATTTTTAAATGTTATAAACTTTGAAAATATAATAATTTTTAAATTTTTTTCAAATGTGAATTCAATATTTAGTTATAATAATTATTATATTTATATTTCATATAAATTCAATATAAATAATTTTATTAATAAATATTCTAATAATGATCAAAAAATAAATTAATAATCTCTTATTAATAAGATAGATATCATTTAAAATATAATTACAAAACCTAAAATGATTCAGTAAGAAAGCAAAATATATTACTATATAATAAATATTTGTATTGAAATTTTTTCTTCTTTTTATAAGTTTATCTATATTTTTTAATGAAAAATAATTTATATAAATTATATTTGTCTAACTCATAATTTATATTGTAATTGATATTTAATAAAAATAAACGAATAAATAATTAAAATGAATATTTTAAATAATAATAAAAAAAAATAATATTGAGATTTATTATTTATTATTTAGGGTATACTAGATTAAAAGGATTATCTATTTATAGTTTTCGAGATTTTGGAGTTATTGACTTAAGTGTTTAGGCATTTAGTAGTTTATAGGATTCATTTAAATAATGAGATAACAAAAAAATTATTTTTGATATTTTCTCACATTTTCAAAGGTTATAACATTTGAAAATATAATAATTTTAAATTTTTTTAAAAATATGAATACACTTTTTATAAATAAGAATCATTATAATTATATATAATATAATCTAAATATAAACAATTTTATTGATAAATTTGATATCAATTATCTAGAAATAAATTAATATGTTATTATTAATATGATAGATATAACTTAAAATATATATGCAAAACCTAAAATTATTCAAAATCATAGTAAAATTTAATAACAAATAATAATTTTTGTTTTTGAGTTTTTGCTTCTTTTTATAAGCTTATATTTTTTTGATGAAAAATAAATTATTTAAATTATAATTAAGGTTTACGGGTATAAAGTTTTGAGTATTTAGGGGCCTTTGTGTTTAGGAGTTTATATATTTAAGTGTTTAGGCATTTAGTGGTCTATAAGTTTTATTTAAACAATTATATAACAAAAAATTTATTTTTATTTTTTTCTAATTTTTAAAGGTTATAACCTTTGAAAATATACAAATTTCTAAATTTTTTTCAAATGTAAAGATAATATTTCGTTATAATAATCTTAAAATTTACAAGTCATTTAAATTTAATATAAATAATCACATTGCTAGATATTATAAAATGATCAATAAATAAATTAATAAACTATTATTAATAAGATAGATATTATTTATAAAATATTTGCAAAATCTAAATTTATTCAAAATTAAAAGTATATATTACTAAATAATATTTTTTTTATTATTTTGTTTTTTTATAAGTTTATATTTTTGTTATTAAAAATGAATTATTTAAATTATATTTGTCTTCATCATAATTTATTTTGTAATTTATAATTTTATAAAAATAAACTAATAAATAATTAAAATAAATATTTAAAATTATAATGAATACAAATAAAATTGAGATTTATTATTTATTATTTAGGATATACAGGTTTAATGGTTTAATTATTTAGGTGTTTTGAGGTTTAGTCATTTAAATGTTTATGCCTTAAGTGATTTTATCTAATTTTTGAAGGTTATATCCTTTGAAAATATAATAATTTTTAATTTTTTTTTAAATGTGAATATAATATTTAGTAATAATATGCTTGATAATTATATATAATGTAAAATCAATATAAATAATTTTATTAATAGATATTATAATAATGATCAATAAATAAATTAATAAACTATTATTAATTAGAATGATATAAATTAAAATATAATTACAAAATCTAAAATTATTCGAAATTAAATTAAAATAATTTACTAAATAATAATATTTTGTTTTAAAAATTTTGCCACTTTTTATAATCATATATTTTTTTGATGAAAAATAAATTATTTATATTATATCTGTCTCACTAATAATTTATTTTGTAATAAAATTTCTTTAAAAAAAACTGATAAATAATTAAAATGAATATTTAAAATTATATTGAATACTAAAAAAAATGAGATTTATGATTTATTATTTAGAGTATACTAATTTAAAGCCTTATGTATTTATCAGCTTTGGGGTTTAGGAGTTTAGTCATTAAGAATTTAGGTATTTTGTGGTTTATAAATTTTATTTAGAAAATCTAATAACAAAAAAATTATTTTTTTATTATTTTTTTATTTTCAAAGGTAGCCTTTGAAAACTTAATAATTTTTAAATTTTTTTAAAATGTGAAAATAATATTTTGTTATAATAATCTAAATAATAATATAATATGTAAATTGAATATAAATAATTTTTTTAATAAATATTATGATGACGATAATAAAATAAATTAATAAACTATTATTAATAAGATAGATATTAGATAAAATTTATTTGCAAAACCAAAAATGATTAAAAATCAAAGTAAAATGTCTTAATAGGATAGATATAAAATAAAACTATTATTAATAAGATAAAATATACAGGTTTAAAAGATTATATATTTTGGAGTTTTGAAAATTAAGAATTTAGTGATTTAAATGTTTAGGCATTTTGTAGTTTATATGTTTTATTTAAAAAATAAAATAACAAAAAAAAATTTTTTATTATTTGTTCTCATTTTTGAAGTATATAACCATTGAAACTATAACAATTTTTAAATTTTTTATAAATGTGAATACTATATTTAATTATGATAATCTTAATAATTATATATCATGTATATTTAATATAAACAATTATTTTAATATATATTATAATAATGATCATACTTTAGATTAATAAACAATTATTAATAAGATAAATATTATTTAAAATATATTTACAAAACCAAAAATGATTCAAATCAAAATGAAATATTTAACTAAATATTAATTTTAAATTTTAAAATTTTGTATCCATTTATAAGCATATATATTTTTAGATGAAAAATAAATTATTTAAATTATATTTGTCTCACTATTAATTTATTATTTAATTTATATTTCTTTAAAAATAAACTAATAAATAATTAAAATGTATATATAAAATTTTATTGAATACTAATAAAATGTGATTTATGATTAATTATTTAGAGTATACCTATTTAATGGTTTAAGTAATATTGTGATTTTGGGGTTAATGAGTTTATTGATTTATATGTTACACATTTAGGTGTTTATAGGTTTTATTTAATCAATGAAATAACAAAAAATTTATTTTTATGAATTTTCGTGAT
>JAREIK010008122.1:0-64405 GCA_029783825.1 Sapria himalayana | reverse complement strand
AAGATAGAAATATAGATAGATAATAGATAGATATATAGATAGATATGAAGATAGATAGATAGTTAGATAATAGGAAATAGGTAGATAACTAGACAAGTAGATATATAGATAGATATATAAATAGATAGATAAATTACTTTGATAGATATATAGATAGATAGATAGATAGACAGATATATAGATAAATATATAGATAGATAGATATAAAGATATCGGAGAGATGGATAGATGCATAAAAAATAGATATATAGATAGATAGATTGACAAAAATATAGATAGGCAGATACCTAGATAGATAGATAGACATATAGACATATAAATAGATTGACTGATAGATAAAAATAGACACATAAACTGATAGATAAATAGTTAGATTTGATAGATAGACAGACACATAAATAAACAGATAGATAGACAGATGTATAGACAGATAGTTAGATAGACGGAAAAGACAGAAAAACAGAAAGACAAATAGTCGGATAGATAAATAAATAGAAAGATAGATAAACCGTTTTTATAGATTGATAGATAGATAGATAAATATAGAGATTGACAGATATATAGATATAAACATATAGAAATTTAGATAGATCTATATACACACACTTAGATAGATATAGATAGATAGATAGTCAGTTAGAAGATAGATAGATAGATAGACTAATAAATAGATACACAATTCGGTATATAGACAGATAGACAAATAAATATATAGATAGATTGATTGAAAGATTAAAAGATAAGAAAATAGATAAATAGATAGGTTTGATAGATTATAGATCGACATATAGATAGATAGATATACAGATAGACATATTAAAAAATAGATAGATAGATAGATAAACAGATAGAGAGATAGATTTAGTTTTAGACAAATTGATAGATAAATAAATAGAATAGTAGACAAGTAGACATGTAGATATATAGATAGATCAAAAGAAAGATAGATATACAAATAGTTAGATAAACATATAAAGAGATAGACAGATCGAAAGAAAGATAGATATACAAATAGTTAGATAAACATATAAAAAGATAGACAGATCGATAAATAGATAGGTATGTAGATATATAGATTAATAGTTATACATATAGATAGATAACTAAATACACTGATAGATGCATAGACATATAGATATATAGATAGAAAGACATATAAAAAGAAAGATAGATAGATAGACAGATATACATATAGATAAATTGGCATATAAATTAGATAGATAGACAAATAGACAAATATATAAATAGATAGATAGATAGATAGATTGATTGATTGATAGTCAGATAGATAGATATTTAGATAGATAAAGAGATACATAGATAGACAGATAGATAGATAGACCGATAGATAGAAAGATAGACATATAGATAGATAGGTATATAGGTAGAGAGGTAGATTATAGATGGGAATATAGGTAGGTAGGCAGTTAGTTAGAACATTGATTGAAAGATAGGTAGATACCCAAATAGGAATATAGTCATATAAAAAGATAGGAAGAAAGGAAAATAGACAAATAGATAAATAGATAGAAAGATAGATAAAAGATAGATAAACAAAAAGGCAGATAGGCAACTTGATAGATAGGCAGATAGACATATTTATAGATATAAAGATAGAAAACTAAACATTTATACAGATATGCATATTGATAGATAGACATATTGAAAATAAAAATAGTTAGACATATAGATAGTTAGTTAGATAGATAGACATATATAGACAGATTGATAGAAAGATAGATTGACATTTAGACAAATAGACAATTATTTAGATAGATAGATAGACAGATAGATAGATAGATACATAGGCAAGTAGATATATAGATAAATAGATATATTGATAGATAGATAGAATGTTAGAATGATAGACAGATAGATAAATAAAAAAATAGACTGATAGACAGATAGAAAGATATATAGATAGAACGAAAGATAGGTATAAATATAGATAGATAAACAGAAAGATAGATAGATAGATAGATAGATAGGTAGGTAGGTAGATTTATAGATAGACAGAATGACAAATAGAAAGGTAGAAAAAATGATAGATAGATAGATTAATAGAATGATAAATAGAAAGTTAAATAGATAGATAAATAGGAATATACATAGATAGACATACATAAGATAGATAGACCGATAATAGGTAGATAGACAAATAGACAAATAGATATCTAGGTAGATAGACAAATAGACAAATGGACAAATAGCTAGATAGACATATATAATGTTAGAATGATAAAAAGTAGATAAACATAAAGAAAGATAGACATATAGAAAAATATACAGATAAACATATGCAATATAGATAGAAATATATATAATATATAAATAGATAGATAGATTGATTGATTGATAGATTGACAGAAAGACAGATTGACAACTTGAAAGATAGACAAATTTATAAATAGATAGATAGATAGATGAATAGTTAGATAGATAGATATATAGATTAATATATAAATATATAGATATATATATATATATATATATATATAATTAGATATATGATAGATATATAGAATGATAGATAGATAATTTGATTTATAGAGAAATAGATAAAAAAATAGATTGAAAAATAGATAGATAGACATATAGATTAATATATTAATAGATAGTTTTTTAGATAAATAGACACTTGGATAGATAGATAGATATGCAGACAGATATATTGATAGATAGATAGATAGACAAATAGTTATATAAATACATAGATAAATAGTAGATAGATAGATTGAATGAGATATAGACAGATACACAGATAGACAAATAGACATAAATCATTAGATAAATTGATAGACAGACGGACAGATAGATAAAAAGATAGTTAGATATATATATATATATATATATATATATATATATATAGATTAATAGAGAGATAGATAGATAGACAGATAGGAAAATAAACAGATATACAAATAGATAAATAGATAGATAGACAATTAGATAGATAGATATATAGATAGATTGATAGTTATATAGATAGACAGATTTATAATTATACAATTCTACATATAGATAGATATACAAATAGTCAAAAATATAGATAGATAGATATATATACAAATAGGCAAATAGATAGATTTACAAAACAGACAGATAGACAGATAGAAAGATAGACAAACAAATAGATTGATATATAGATAGTTAGATAGGTTGAAAGATAGACAGATATACTAGTAGACATGTAAACAGGTAGATATGTAGAAAGATAGACAGATAGAAAGATAGATAGTTAGATTGATGGCCAAATAGACAGATAGACAAATATATAGATAGACAGACGAATAGATAGAAAAATTCATAGATAGACATATAGATAAATAGACAAATAAAAGGATAGATGTATACCTAGATATAAAGATAGATAGATTGATAGATTAGTATATATATATATATATACCAATATGTGATTGATTTATAGATAGATAGAAACATAGACAAATATAATGATAGACAAATTGATAGATAGACTTATAGACAAATAGATAGGTAGACAATTAGCTAAATAGATAGAATGATAGACAGATAGATATATAGACAGATTGACAAATATACAAATAGATAGATAGATAGATAAACAATTATCTGGATAGATGAATAGATAGATAGATAAACATATAGACAGACAGACAGACAGATAGATAGATAGAAAGATAGATAGATCATTAAAAAAAATGACTATTTAGTTTCAGAAATTTAGCTATGAAAAATTTACTAGCTAATTAGCTAGGGATTAGCTAGGGAATAACAATAAATTTTTAATTTTACATTGAATTACAAATTTGTGATGGATTAGTGATAAAACTTTTTCATTAAAAATTATCCTTATCTAACATCCTCGTAGATTTTCATGCAAATAAAAGTGGCAAATTAAACAATGGATTTAGCGATGGATTCTCTTTATCTTATTAGATCGAGACAAATTACTTCGCTAAATAATTATCTGATTTTTTTTTACAATTTTATATCTGATTACAAGTTATTATTCATTAAATGTTAATTTTCACAAAATATATGCATTTAACTGGGGATATTTCCCTACCTATTTGAACTAAGGATAATTTCCATCACTAATCTTTAATAATTTAAATTTTTGTAATATATTATTTGTTTTAATATTTTATTTAATTTTGTATATTAAATGTATGTCATGGTCTATAGATGAGCAATACTTTAAAGTCACATTCTCCTCATATAATTATAAAAATAAGATATTATATATAAATAAATTAAAAAATATATAGATACAAATAAAAGTATATTCATAAGGACTAAAATAATGCTTTTTAGGATTATAAAATTTTTAAAAATTTATACAGAAATTTTTCTAAAATTTTTAATTAATAAATTTAAAATTTTGTATTAAAAAGCATTAAATAATTAATTATTTAATAATAATAATAATTTTTAAGATATTTTAGAAAATAAATGAATATACATTAAAATTTCTACTAATAAAAAACTAAAATAATTCTTTGTATGATTAAATAGAAAATATTTACAAAAATATCTAAATTAATGAATAAACTAGTAAATATTAATATTATTTTAAGTTAAAAAAATAGTTTTATTATTATAGGAAACTTTTAAAAAAATAATTACTAAAAATTTGAAAATTTTGAATTATAAAAATTAAAATTTTTTATTAAATTTAAAGAAAATAAATTGATATTTAAATATTAATACATAGATGTTTTAATTACATTAATAAAAATTGATGATTTAAAAAATAAATATCTCTGTGCAGTTATTAAAAGAACACTTCAAGTGTATTTATAGGGTTTCAATATAGTTATTTAAAATATTACTAATGATATTTTTGTCCTAAAAACACTTAAAATTATTTTTAGACCTATAAATACTTTTGAAAATAAGTACCAAATTGACCCTAAGTTGATTTGAATTAAAGTTTTATTTTTTACCCCTACTAAAATTTATAATAATTAAACAATTCAGTACGATTTTTACTATTAGCTTTTAATATTCCATTTTTATTAAAATAATAAATATAACTTTTTTTTATTGATATTCTCACTTTATGTAATTTTTGGAGTTTTATAAATTATAAATTATATTAAATAATGTAAATATGTAAATATGTAAATATGTAAATATGTACATATGTAAATATGTACATATGTAAATATGTACATATGTAAATATGTAAATATGTAAATATGTAAATATGTAAATATGTAAATATTTAAATATGTAAATATGTAAATATGTAATATGTAAATATGTAAATATGTAAATATGTAAATATGTAAATATGTAAATATGTAAATATGTAAATTTGTAAATATGTAAATATGTAACTATGTAAATATGTAAATTTGTAAATATGTAAATATCTAAATATTTAAATATGTGAATATATGTAAATATGTGAATATGTAAAAATATATATAATTAAACATATAAATATCTAAATATATAAATATATAAATATTTCAATACAAAAAAAATATATATATACATAAATACATAAATATAAATATATATATATATATATATATATATATATATACACAAAAATATATAAATACATAAATATATAAATAGACAAATACAAAAATACATAAATAGGTAAATATATAAGTTTGATATAAAATTTATAATGGTATATATTCAAACCATTCACAAGCCCATATCATATATTGGGTGAAATACATATAAAAACCCAATGTTTGCACCCCCAGTTGAGAGTACCCATTCGATTGCAGTAATGGTATCGGGCAAATTAACCATTCATCATCATTCTACTCTGTCATCATCCACCATTATTGTCCATCATCTTCATCCGCCATCATCGTGAAGGAGAATAAGCTCTGAGGTTGGTTTATATTTCTCATCTTCTAACTATAGATTGTGTTGGTTGCAAGTAGGGGAGTGGTACTACATTGATTGTGTTGTGCGTGAACAATGTCCATTCTTGTTTTTAGATCTCCAGTCCTTTGTAGATCAAGGGTACATACTAAGATATAGTAGTGTTTTTAGAAACATGATTCTTTGTGGATTCCATTAACATCTCTATTAAGCAGGATTGGGTACAACATATCAAAGATCAAGAGAGGAATGTAGTATCTGATGCTGATATTCAAGAAACTTTAAAATCACAAGATTTTTCCATTAATGAGAGTAATTTAAGTTCCAATTTGTTTAACAGTTAAAATCCTCAGTTCATTGGGTATGCTCGGGGAAAGCTACAAGAGTTGGTAATGAAATCATACAAATCTCATGAGTTTGATGCTGCCTTAAATGAGGTATTGGAGCAATGGATCAATGTAACCAGCCTCAGAAATCAGGTATGATTTGAATGATAGCTATTGTGTATTGCTTCCTTTTTCCTTATAAAACTAATGAACACTGAAAAAATGTTCATAAAATTTGAAACTTGTAATTATATTAGGTTTGCTATTATATTTCTTTCATGGCTGATTTATGAACTTCTATAGACTATTATGAATTTATATTTAATATTGTTTATCATCTAGTTTGTGCTTTTCTTATTCACTTGATACTACATGAAAAACATTCATTGAGTAGCCAAGTGATTTTACATGTGAAACTTGATTGAATACATTCTTAGCATTTTCATTATGCAAAATAACAATTTAATAATAAATTTTTGATGTCTTTAAAGTGAAAAATGAAAAAATTTGCTCAAGAAAAAAAATGGAATGAGCATTTTTAGAATGTGTAATGATTTTCATTTTCCTCATTAAATAAAAATCATAATATGACAAATTAGTTGTAATATAAACTTATTTAAAAGAGAGAAAAAAATAAATATATAAAAAAGATGCTTTTATTTTAAAATTATTATGTTAAATCAAATTAAATAAAACCATAACTCAATTAGATAACAAATAAAATCACAATAATATTATCAAGCTCGACATATAATATATAGTTTAAAGTCTATTATAGTACTCTTATATAATTAAAATTTCTTATATGCATTGAACATATAAAATACATGTTAAATATGAAGATGAATAAAAAATATGTCTAAATAATCCAATATATTGATGTTTATTAGAATGTAACTAAATCTAGGTAACCATTGGATAAATGGACTTGTAATATTCAATTTTGTTTTGATTGTTTGTTTAATTTTGTTGGTTCATAATTGAAAAAAAAAACCAATTGTGTCATTGATATTGTTGTAAAAAGATTATTAAAAAGTATAAGTACATGTGCAATCACACATGTAACTATAATTATAATAAAAACTTATAACAACATATATTTTATTAAATGTTTAAATATTTATGTATAACTATTTATAAATATTTGTATAACTATATAAAACTTTTTATAACTATATGTAACTATATTTGAAACTATTAAACTATTTTTATAACTATTTTTTAACTATATAATTATTATTAACTATATGTATAATTAATATAATTTTATACAACTATATTCTAAAAAAGTATACTATATGTAAAATAATATTAAACTATATATAATTGTATTTTACTATCTGTATAACTATAAAAACATTATATATAAGTATATCTGTAACTACATACATATTTATAACTATATGTATAATTAAATATAATTATATATAACTCTATTTACAACTAAATATACTTTAGGTATTAGAACATATAACTATAGATAAATGTATTTTACTATATGTATAACTATAAAAACATTATACATAATTATATTTAAATATATAATTATTTATTTTATAAACATTTTTATATAATAGTATATAGAAATGTATTTAACTATATCAATACCTATACATAACTATACATATAAATATATAAAATTATATGAAAAAATTATATATACCTACATGTATAAATATAAGTATAACTATATGTGTAACTATATGTATAACCACATGTAATTATATTTATAATTACACGTATAACAACACTCAACATAATGTTTAAGTATATGTATATAACTATATAAAACTTTATATAATTAAATATAATTATATTTGTAACTATGTATACATATATGGAAATCTATATATTTGTTTATGACTGTATAAATTTAAGTATAACTACATATAACTACTTGTGTGTATATATATATATATATCTATATATCTATATAAAACTATATGTTTAACTATATATAACTATGTAAAACTATATATACTATATGTATAAATCCATATAACTATAAATATTAGTATATAAAAAAGTATTTGTTTACTATATATATATGTAAAACTATAGATACTATATGTAAAACTATATATTTGTTTACTATATTTATAACTATAAAAATAAAATCATAACTATATTTAAATATATAATTAACAACATATATTTAATATACATTTTTATATATTAGTATATAAAAAAGTATTTAACTATATTTATACCTATACATAATTATATGTATAAATATATAAAATTATATGAAAATATAGATATACCTACATGTATAAATATAAGTATAACTATATGTGTAACTATATGAATAACCACATGTAACTATATTTATAATTACATGTATAACAACATACACCATTATGGTTATCAATATGTGTATAACTATTAATAAATATTTGTATAACTATATAAATCTCTATATAATTAAATATAACTATATTTGTAACTATGTATACATATATATACATACTTATATGTAAATCTATATATTTGTTTTTAACTTTGTATACATACATGTATAACTACATATAATGACTTGTATGAATATATATGTATGTATGTATGTATGTATGTATATATATATATATATATATATATATATATATATATAACTATAAATTTTTAACTATATATATATATATATTTGTATTTTATTATATGTACAACTATAAAAACTTTATATATAATTATATGCATAATTAATATATTTAAAACTATATAAAACTATATGTTTTACCAATTCTAACTATTTTTATAAATATATGGATACAACATATAACTATTTATAACTTTTTCAAACTATATATATAACTATATCTTACTTTGTATAATTATATGTAACTATATTTATAACTATATGTATAATATTATATGATGACTATATATAACTATGTGTTTAACTATATTACCAAAAAAATATTATGCCAATCAAATTTTAGCAATGGATTGAATCTATTAATAAATACAGACATAATACCATCAAAATTTCAAATTGGAGTTTCACAACTGATTTAATAATGGATACCCATATGATATTTATTAAATGATAAGATTAAACTCTTTTAATTACCACTAGATCCAACAAACAATTATCAATGGATTAACAACAAAAATATTTGAATAGATTAAACTCTATTGATAAATTTTGCTGGGTCTTAAAGTTAGGTTATTAGCAATGGTATATATCTTATTAAACATTAGCTACGGACTTTTCCACAAAAATTGGTGCAGCCAAAATATCTATTAGCCAAAATTTAACCCACACAAAACATTTTTTATTATTTTTTTTAAATTTTCAGCACTATATTTATGTTGCAAACTGCAATAACGCACTTCATGCATTCATTGCCCATACTGCCTCGCAAATCATGCCACACTACATGCATATAACTACCCACAACCTTTCCATACACGCATCCACTATGCACACTGTCACATGGCACATGCCACGCTGCCACCTGATTTATACAGCATAAATGTGAATAGTCATGCTGAGCTATGTGTATGGTGGTGAACCTTTAATTGGTAATGCTACCAACAGACAATATACATTAGTATTTGGTAGTGTCAATATAGTTCCAACTTATTATTGATGTGGAAATTAATATTGTTTTATTGTTTCATGAAGATTTTGGGCATGGTGTGGCCATTCGATGTGTGATGGTGCGTTTCTTGTAATCTACAAACAAATGGTGGTCCATGTTAGTAGTGTCCAAATCAATTGGCACAATATAGTGTTGGTATTTTGGTATGATGCTAGTATTGCTATGGTACAATTTGTCTTTGTGTGATTAAAATTACATGAAACTTTAATTTTAAAAAGTTAGGCATAAAATATCATGAATTGTGTGTTTTATCTTTATATCATCGTTAGTCTTCAATCTCAGAGAAGAGAATCGGAATGCCATTTGGTCAGTCATCGGTGCCATGGTTCAAATACAGGGTTACTCTTAATGACCTAATATGATCCAGAAGCTTATTTGCACAGGATTTCCACCTCACATTGGTCTCCATCTCCGCGATGCCTTTTCCTTTCCATGCAGCATGTCTTCCAGTTTATGTTGGCTTATTATATGTGTTGTTTTGTTGCAGCTACCTTTTGAAGCATAGAGATTAAAACAATCATCTGCCTCGAAGGGATGACAAATCATTATTTTTAATCATGTTATTAAAAAGATTTTGGCACTACATGCATTGATTTGGTGATGTTGTTGGCCACCATCAAGATTCTAGTACTGCATGATAGGCTCTTATTGTTTGCTTTTTAAAAGAAGCAAGATGTATCCATGTATATTTCAAATTATAATGAAACTTTGATTTTTTTTTTTGAAGTACTGATGGGTGGACATGTTTTTGTTAATGATACAGTGAAAATGAAATTTGAGAGATGTTCGAAATCAATCTCGAGAGCTTGAGAGATGTTGCTAATTTTCTTATTTAAAGAGGAATAGATATACATTGTTTGAGAGAAGTTTAGTTAGGTTCTTCACTGCTAAACTTGTGATTCTTATCATATCCAGTGTTTGATGTAGCTACAAAGAGGAACATATGCATAAATTCTTGTCTCTTGTACTATTCAATCTATGTTAGTGTCATGGTAATAATAGCTTGTTATGCATGTGAAATGACATCAGATGATACATGTGGTTATGTCATAGTTGCTTTGTTGGTGGAACCACAGGGGTATAATGCTATGAATTGAAATTATAAACTTCTTTTCTAAATGTAGTATGCAATTTGTGTAGAGCACTAGAAGTTTAGTGGATCACATGCATTGCTTTGGTGTTGTTATTGGCCACTTTCAAAATTTTGGTACATCATGCTAGGCTATGATTGTTTGTTTTTTAAAGATTGCAAGTTGTATGCATGCATATTTCAAATTATAATGAAACTTTGATCTTTTTTTTTGAAGATTTGATTGGTGGACTTGTTTTTGTTAATGAAATAGTGAATATGAACTTTGAGAGATGTTTGAAATCAATCTTTAGAGCTTGAGAGATGTTGCTAACCTTCTTATTTAAAGGGGAATTGATATACAATGTTTGAAAGAAGTTTAGCGAGGTTTTTCACTACTAAACTTGTGATCCTTATCATATGCAATGTTTGATGCAGCTACGAAGGGGAACATATACATAAATTCCTATCTCAGGTACTATTCAATTTATATTAGTGATATGGTAATAATAGGTTGTTCTGCATGTGAAATGGTAGCTGATGATACATGTGCTTATGTAATCAAATTTTTTGTAAAAAATTAAAATTGTAAATATTGATTTTGAATAAAAATAACTAGGGATTTTTATCTCGCTAATTTGGCAAGTGAAGTTTCTGTGCGTATTAAGATGAAATTATTAATTATTAATCTTAATTACTATTAAAGTTAGCTAGAAAAATATATAATTATGTAGGGAATTTTTTCGTCAATAATTTTTTGCGATGAGCACATTAGTTTGAGAAATATTCCAGCATTAATACATCATTGTTCTATTATAGCAACAGAAAACTCTCATGTAGCTATGGATTTTCTATAACTATTTATGATTTTTCTTGTAGTGGATAGACAAATAGATAGATAGAAATATAGACAGACAGATAAATAGATAGTTTGATAGATAGATAGATTGACATATAGAAAGATAGACCAAATGATAGATAGATAGACAGATAAATTGGTAAACATATAGATAATTAGACAGATAGACAGACAAACAGATAGATATATAGATAGATATATGGATAGTTAGATTTATTGATTGATATATAGGTAAATAGATAGATATAGAGATTGATAGATAAATAGATAAATAAATCGACATATGGACAAAAAGATAATTAGATAAATAGATTTTAGACAGATAGATGGATTAATAGATAAGTAGATAAGCATAAAGATAAATAGACAGATCGATAGACAAATAGATAAAAAGTTAGACATATAGATAGATTCATAGATATACAGATAGATGGAATCATACATAAATAGATAGATAGAGGATATACTGAAAGATAGATAGATCGATAGATAGAAATATAGATAGATAGAATGATAGATACATAGATAAATAGAGATAGATAGAAAGATAGGTAGACAGATAGATATATAGATAGATACATAGATAGATAGATAGGTAGATAGATAGATAGACAGCTAGATAGAAATATAGATAAATAGATTGATTGATTGATTGAAAGATTAATAGACAAATATATTTATAAATAGATAGATATAAAGTTAGATAGATAAAAAGATAGATAGACAGACTTATACAAAAAAAAGATAGTTAGTATATAGACATGTAGATAGATAATTAGATAAATACATAGATAGATAAACATATATATAGATAGATAGACAGATAGTTAGTTAGTTAGATAGAATTATAGATAGAAAGTAAAAATTATAGATAAAATATAGATAGAAATATAGATATATAATTAGATAGAATGATAGTAAGATAAACAAAAGATAGATAGACATATAGATAGATACACAAATAGATTAATAGTGAGATAGAATTATTGAATAACAGGAAAATACATATATAAACATATGGACATATAGACATATAGATCAATAGATTAATAGACAGACCAGGCAGATAGATAGATAGAAAGATTGATAGATCAGCAGATATATATATATATATATATATAGATTGATGGATATACAGAAAGATAAATAGATAGATACATAGGTAGGTAGATAGATAAAAAGTCCAAATAGATAGATAGACAAATAGACAGATAGATTGATACATAGATACACAGTTAGAAAGATAGATGCTTGATAGATACACAATACAGAGATAGACAATTGATAGATAGACAAATAGACAATAGACAATTGACAAATTGATAGCAAGTAAATAGACAAATAGATAATACACAATTTTACATATAGATTGATAGAAAGAACAACATACAGACAGACAGATAGATAGATAAAGAGATTGATTAACATATAGATAGATTGATGGATAGATAGATAAATAGAAAGATAGACGAGATAGATAGATAGATAGACATATAGATAGATAGATAGATAAATAGATTGATAGATAGACATATATATAGATAGATAAATAGATAAATAGATAGACATAGATATACATATATATATATATATAGACAGATAGAAGATATATCGATAGATAGATAGAGAAATACACTAATAGATAAATAGACATATAGAATGATAGAATGATTTATATTTAGATAGATAAACATATAGAAAGATAGAAGGATATATAGATACATAGATCAATAAAAAGATATATAGAGAGAGATAAATATATAGATAGATAAATATATTGACATATAGATAAATTGACAAATAGAAAGATAGACAGATTAAAAGATAGATAGATTGACAAATAGAAAGATTCACAAATTAAAAGATAGATAGATAGATTGATTGATCAATAGATAGACAGATAAATAGGTTGACAAATAGATATATATATATATATATATATATATATAGTTAGTTAGTTAGTTAAATGATTAGATAGATATATAGATAGATAGATAGAGAGACGAATAGATAGATAGATAATTAGATAAATGGATAATTAGTCAGATTGATAAATATACAGATAGATTGATAAACAATTTGATAGATAGACAATTAGATAGATAGCCCAATAAATTGATAGATAGTTAGTTAGTTAGATATAGAGATAGATTAATAGAAAGTTTGATAGATAGATAGATAAACAGATAGACCGATAGATATATACAAAGATACACAAATACATAGATATACAGATATACAAATAAAGAGATAGACAAATAGACAAATAGACATATAGACATATAGACAAATAAATAGTTATATAGATGCACTTATAAATAGACAAATAGACAGATAGACAGATAGGTAGAAATATACATTGACAGATAGATAGATAGATAAATAGATAGATAGATAAATAAATAAATAGACATATAGATTGACAGATATACAGAAAGACAGATAGACAGATAGACAGATAGAAAGATAGATAAATAGACAGGTAGACTAATTAATTGATAGATAACTAGTTAGATTGATAGAAAGATGGATAGATAGACTAGTAGATATGTAAACAAGTAGACATGTATACAAATAAATGGATAGATATACAAAAATATTTTTAGATACAAAGATAGACAAAGAGATAGTTAGATAGATAGATAGATATGTTGATTAATAATTAGACAGATAGATAGAGAAATAGATAGATAGATGGACATATAGACAGATAGATTGATAGCTAGATAGATAGATAGATAGATAGATAAAAAGACATATAGATTGATAGATAGACATATAGGTAGATAGATAGGTAGGTATGTAGACATATAGATAGATATATAAATAAACAAATAGATAGATAGATATATATATATATATATATATATATATATATATATATATATATATATATATATATATAGACATATTGACAGATTGAGAAATTGACAAATCGACAAAAAGATAGATATATACTTAGACATATTGACATATAAAAATAAACAGATAAATAGATATACAAATTGATAAATAAATAGATAGATATATTGATTAACGGATTTATTTGCACAAAGAAAAATATATCGAAAGCCAGATTGAAAGATAGACAGATAGACAACTAGATAGAAAGATATAGAGTTAGATTGAAAAATAGTCAAATAGAAAGCTAGACCGATAGATATATAGAAATATACATAGATAGATAGATGGTAGATTGATAGACAGATAGACAGATAGATTTATATATATAGATAGATAGATTGATTGATTGAAAGATTAATAGAAAAATATATAGATAGAAAAATATATATATAGACAGATATATATAGTTAGATAGATAGATAGAAAGATAAATAGACAGTCTTATAGATAAATAGAAAGATAGATATATAGACATGTAGATAGATAATCTGATAAATACATAGATAGATAGACATATAGATTGATAGAAAGAAAGATAGATAGACAGTTAGATAGAATTATAGATAGAAATAAAGATAGATAGATAAAAATATAGATACAAATAAAGATATATAATTAGATAGAAAGTTAGTAAGATAGACCAAAGATATATAGACAGACAGATAGATTTACAAATAGACAGATAGACAAATAGATTAATAGAGATAAAGAATGATTGAATAATAAACAAATAAATATATAAACATATGGACATATAGACATATAAATAAATAGATAGATTGACAGATATATTGATAGATCAACAGATAGATATATATATATATATGTATATATATAGATAGATTGATTGATATATAGATAGATAGATAGATAGGTAGATAGATAGATAGATATAAAGACAATAAGATAGATAGACAAATAGATAGAAAGATACACAGATACACATTTAGATAGATAGATGTTTTGATAGATACATAAATATACATATAGAGAAATTGATAGATAGATAGACAGATAGACTAATAAAAAAATTTATAGCAAGTTAAATAGAAAAATAGATAAATACACAATTTGACATATATATTGATAGAAAGGCAGACATACAAACAGATAGACAGACAAATAGACAGATAGACAAACGGACAGATTGATAGATAGATTAACAAATAGAGAGATAGACAGATAGATAAAAAACAAATAGATAGATTGAAAGATAGATAGATATACAGATAGATTGATTGAAAGATATGTAGATAGATAGATAAATAGTTAGATCATTAGATAGATAAAAAGATAGACAAATAGACTAGTAGACAAGTAGACATATAGATAGATAAATACAATGAAATATAGATAGGTAGATAGATAGACAAATAAACATATAGACAGATAAGCAGATATACAGATAGAGAAATATAGAGATACACAAATAGAGAAATAGATAGATAAATAGACTATCTATAGATAGAAAGATAGATAGATGGATAGAGAGATAGTCATTTCGATAGATATACAAATAGACAAATAGATAGAAACATAGATAGATAGATAGATAGATTGATAGACAAAGAGATAGATATAGATAGATCGTTAGATAGACAAATAGTTAGATAGAGAGATTTATCGATAGACATATAGATAGATAGATTGATAGGTGATAGAAAGATTGATAGATAGGTATATATATATATATACATAACACACACACACACACACACACACACACACACATATATATATATATATATATACAGATAGATATATAATTAGATAGAAAGATAGATAGATCGAGAAATAAATAAATAGACTAATAGATAGTTAGATAGACACTAGTTAGATAGATAGACAAATAAACTAATTGATTGATAGAGATAATGATAGAATAATAGAAAGATAGATAGATAGATAGATGTATAGATAGAAAAACAAATAGACATATTGACATTTAGATAAATTGATAGATAGTCAAATAGATATATAGCTGGATCAATAAATAGATAGATAGATACATACATACATATATATATATATATATATACATACAGATTGATAGATCAACTATATAAAGAGATAGGTAGATAGATACAAGGGCAAATAGACAAATAGACATATAGACACAAATATAGAAATATAGATTGATAGATATATACACAGATTGATAAATAGACAGATATACAATTTGATCGATAGATATATAGATAGATAGATAGACAAACCCGTAATTTAACATATAAACAGTTAAAAAATATAGACAAATAGACAGATCGGTAAATAGATAAATAGATAGATCAACAATATATAGATCTTACATCACATAGATAAACATATTTTGAAAGATATATTAACAAATAGACACATGGACTGATAGATAGATTGAAAGAAAGACATAACGATAGTTTAGATATATAGATAGATTGATAAATAGATAGATAAATAGTTAGATGGATAGAAAGATTATAAATAGCCTAGAGGATAGGTAAATTGGTTGACAAAGAGACATTTCGATAAGATAGAAATATTATAAACATTTACAGATTGATAGATAAACAAAATGACAACTAGTAAATAAAAAATAAGCAGATAGACAGCTAGACAAATATACAGATAGGCAGCAAGATAGAAGCAGATAGATAGATAGATAGATAGATAGACATATAGATAGATATGCAAATAGATGGAAAGATGGATAGACATATATATAGATAGATTTATAGATAAGCAATAGATAACTAGAAAGAAATATAGAAACATTTATAGATACATAGATAGCCAGATAAACAAAAATACAGATAGACATGTATAAAAGATTGATAGATAAACAGATACACAAATAGATAGATAGCTAGATGGATAAAAAGATATATAATAGATTAGGAAGATAGGTAAATTGGTGACAAGTAGACAGTTCAATATATAAAAATATATAACCATTTGTAGATTGATAGATAAATAGAATACAGATAGTAAGATAACAAATAAGCAAATAGATAGCTAAGCAAATATATAGATTGGCAGAAATATAGGTAGATATATAGATAGATAGACATATAGATAGATATGCGAATAAATGGAAAGATTGATAGATATATAGATAGACATATAGATAGATAGATATATTGAAAGACAAACAATAGATAGAAATAAATATAGACACATTTATAGATACTAGATAGCCAGATAAACAAAAATAGAGATAGACAGATATAAAAGATAGATAGATAGATAGACAAATAGATAGATAGATAGATAGACAAATAGATAGATAAATAGATATATAGATAGTCAGATAGATATAAGATAGATAAATAGATTGATAAAAGATAGATAGATAGACCAAATAGACAGATATACTTATAGCCATATAGACAAATAGACAGATAAGTAAATAAGCAGATAGACAGATCATTAGATAAGCATATAGATAAACGATAGATAGATAGCTATACATATGAATAGAAAGACAAATGGGCAAATACACTGATAGAAAGATATACAAATAGACAAATAGAAAGATGGTCATATAGGCAGATAGGCAGATACAAAAATATAAAGATTGGAAGATTGATTGATAGGCAGATAGATAGAATGATATATAAATAGATAGTAAAATTGATAGATAGATATTTATACAGATAGATACATAGAATTTAAAATGATAAAAAGATAAAAAGATAGAAAGTTAGAAAAATACATAGATAGATAGATATAAATATATCTAAAAATAAATTGATCGTTAGATAGATAGACAAGTAGATAGATATATAATAGAGAGATAGACAGAAAAATAGATAGATAGATCGATTAATAGATAAATAGATAGAAATAAAGATATATAGAGAGAGATAGAAAGATAAAAAGATAAAAGATAGATATATAGATGGATAGATAAATATATAGATTGACAGATAGGAAAGATATATAGATATACATATAGATAGATAGACATGTAGATATATAAACATATATATAGATAGACTGATATAGATAGATAGATAGACCTAATTATCGGTAGAAAGATATAATGATAAATACAAAGATAGATAGATAGATTACATGCACAAGAAAGAAAGTCAGATAGATAGATAGACAAATTGACAAATTGATTGTTAGATAAATATTATATATATATATATTGAAAGAATCAAAGAAAGATAAACTTTTTGACAAATAGACAGATAGAAGATAGAGAGATAGAAAGATAAATAGATTACATAGATAGATAGCATGATATATAGATATTTAAACAGATAGATAAATAGGTAGATTGAAAGATAGAAAGATTGATACAAAGAAAGATAGACAAATTGATATATAGATAGATTGATTGATTGTTTGCTTTATTGATGGATAGATAGTTGAATAGGTAGACAACTATATTCATAGATATATATATATATATATATATATATATATATATATATATATATATATATAATTAGATATATAGTTAGATAGATAATAAATAAACATATAGAAAATTAGATAGTAAGATAGCTAATTTGACTGATAGATAGATAAACACATATATATATATATATATATATAAACAAATAGATTGATTTATAGATAGATAGATAGCTAGATAGATAGCTAGATATATAGATAAACAAAAGGATAGATAGATAGATTGAATGATTGACACAAAGATAGACAGACAGATTGATTGATAGATAGATAAACAGACATATAGATAGATAAAATGATAGTCAGATAGATAGATAGACAAATAGAAAGATAGATTAGATATAAATAAACATAGAGATAAAAAGATTGACAAATAGATAGATAGATATCCAGATAGATATATAGTAAAAATAGGCATATAGACATATAGACATATAGACATATAGATAGATAGACATATAGATAGATACACAATTCGACAAATAGACAGATAGAAAGATAGACAAATAGACATATACAAACATAGATAGATAGATAGAAACATTGACAGAAAGCTATATATAAAGCTAGATAGATACACAAATTGACAGATAAATAGATATGACAAATAGAAATTTAGAAAAGAGATATTGATAGACAATAGATACATTGATAGATAGAAAGATAGACAGATAGACTAGTATAAATATAAATAGGAAGACCGGTAGACATGTAGATTGATAGACATATAGAATGATATAGATATAGAGAGATACACAAATAGACAAGTTAATAGATAGGCAGATAGGTAGATAGTAGTTAGACGGATAGTAGAAAATGGGTATCCAGATAGAAAAATTGACATATAGACAGATTGACAGTAAATAAAAGATAGAAAGATAGATTGATAGACATATAGATTGATAGATTGATAGATAGAAAAACATATTGATAGATAGATAGATTGATGGATAAATAGATAGATAAACATAAAGACACATAGATAGATAGATAGAGAGATACACAGATAGACAGATAAATAGATATCCAGATAGAAAGAAAGAAAGATAGTTTAGATAAATAGCTTGATTTAACGATAGACAAATAGATACAAAGCCAGATAGATAGATACATAGATAAATAAATTTTACATATATATATATAGATAATTAGAAAGATAGATAGATAGAAAAGTGATAGAAAGATGATAAATTAGACAAATATAGATAAACAACATATATAGAGAAATAGATAGATAGACATATAGACATATCGATATATAGAAAATAGATAGATAGATAGATATATAGACACATTGACAAAAAGATATAAATAAAGATAGATAGATAGAGAAATTGGCTGACTAGATAGATTGGCTGATAGATAAACAAAAAAATTTAGAAAAGATAGATAGATAGTCAAATAGATAGATTGAAAGATATAAAGATAGATAGTTATACTAGTATATATGTAAATAGGTAGAGAGGTAGACATGTAGATATGATAGACATATAGAAAGATAGAGATATAGAGAGATAAAAAATTGATAGATTGATAGTTAGATCGATAGGTTGATAGATAGATAGACAATAAACAAATAAACATATAGAAAGAAAGATAGTTAACCGGATAGTAGAAAAATGAATAATCAGATAGACAAATTGATAAATAGATAGATACACAGATAGATAGATAGATAGATAAAGAGGCAGATAGATAGATAGAAAGAAATATAGATAGAATGATAGATTATAGATAGAAAAACATATTGATAGATAGACAGATAGACAATAGATAGAGAGACATATAGATAGATGGACAAATAGATCGATAGATAGAATGACACACTTACAGATAAATACATAGATAGAGAGAAAGATATAAAGATAGATAAATAGATAGTTAGATACATAGATAGCCAAATAGAAAGATAATAGATTGACAGATAGAGAGATAGATAGATAGTAAGATTGATAGATACACATAAAAAGAAAGCTAAATAAATAGATACATAGATAGATAAATTTGCATATAGATATATTGTCAAATAGATAGATAGATAGATAAAGAGATAAACAGATAGATAGACAAATATATAGATAAATAAATATTGAGATAAATAGATAGATAGATAGACTGATAGACATATAAATAGATATATCGATAGAAAGATAGATAGATAGATTAATTGATTGACTAATTGATAGATTGACAGCCATATAGATAAATAAATAGATTGAAAATATATGGATAGATAGATAGATATATATATGGATAGATAGATATATAGATAGATACATGTATATATGGATAAATAAATATAAAAAAAGAAAGAAATATATATAGATAGATAGATAGACTTATAGATAGTTAAATAGATAGATATATAGATAAATTGATAAATAGAGAGATAGATAGAAAGATAGATAGTTAGAAGATAGATATATAGGCAAATAGATAGATAGATAAAAAAACATATAAATATATAAAGATAGATATATAGATAAACTGATAGAGAGAGATAGATATTTAGATAAATAGATAGACAAACAGATAGATAAAGAAAAGATAGAAAGACATTGAGATATATAAAAAAAATAAACAAATAGAAATATAGACTGACAAATAGATTAACATATAGATAGTTAAAAAGACACACATACAGACAGACAGATAGATTGATTGATAGATAAATAGATAAATAGATAGATAAATAAATATACATATTGATTGATAAAGAGATAGATAGATAGGCATATAGACAATAATTTAAATTGTCAGATATAAAAATAGACATATAAACAATAGACTGATAGACAGATTGATAATTTTACATATATAGATAAAAAAGATAGATATAAAAATAAAAAGATAGATAGATATTAGATTTATAGATAGATAGATGGACATAAATAAAGATAGATCTAATAAAAAGATATATAGATTTACACATAAACAGATATATAGATAGATAGATATATATATATATAGATAGATATACATATAGATAGTTAGATCGATAGATAGACCGAAAGATAATTAGATAAATAGACAAATAAACAATAGACAGATATATAGATTTATAGATAGATAGATTGACAGATAAACAGATACAATATATTCATATAGATAGATAGTTAGATAGATAGCCATATAGACAAATAGACAAATAGATATATAGACAGTTAGACTAATTGGAAAATATACAAATTTATAGATAGTCAGTTTGATAGATTGACAAATAAACTTGTAGAAAGGTAGCCAGGTAGACATGTAGATAAACAGACAGATACAAATATATAAAGATAGATAAATAAATAGAGAGAATGACAAATAGACAGATAGACATATAGACACATACACATATAGATGGATAGCCAAATAGAGAGAAAGATAGATAGATAGATAGATAGACATATAGATAGATAGACAGATAGATAGATAGATTGTCAGATAAATAGATTGATTGAAAGATAAAAACAGAGATATACAGATAGATAGATAAATATATAAACAGATAAAAAAATAGATAAATAAAAATATAGACAGATAGATATATTGATTTATTGAAAGATAGATAGATGGCTAGCTAGATAGACAAATAGATAGACAAATACATAGATATAAGAAAGAAATATAAATAAATAAATAGATAGATAGATAGACAGATAGACATATAGACATATAGATATTTAAAAGGATAAGGATAGACAATAGAGAGATATACAGATAAATAGATAGATAGAGAGACAGATTTATAGCTAGATTGATAGTAAGATAGATAGATAGATAAATAGATAGAAAGATTTGAAAATAAGAAGATAGGAAGATAGGCAAATTGGAAGATAGAAAGATAGGCAGATAGATAGATAGATAGATAGACATATAGGCATATAAATATAAGGAGATAGATAGATATACAGATAGATTTATAGGGAAATTAATAGATAGACAGATAAATAAATAGGCAAATATTGTACCTATATGCAAATTGAAAGAAAGAGAGATAAACAAATAGATCTGTAGACAAATCGATATAGAAACATATAGATAAAAAGATAGTTTAAATAGTCCAACGTAATGCTCCAACTACAACATCTACCCAATCACCTATAACAAGACATGCAGCAACTGCATTAGGACTAGGAGCACTAGATATCTCTACCCCAGTATCCGACATCTCACCGTGTGGACCAGAAATATCACAGCATAATGATTTTGAAACAATGTTAGATGATTGAGTGTATTACACACATTTTTTTTCAATACCTTAAACTTTGATTTGTATTTCATTTTTTTATTTTTCTCTTGATGTATTTAATATATATATATATGTAGTATATATAGTAGTTCGCTAGAGTTAATTGGATTTTTTGTGTTATATCTATATGTTTCTACAGCAACTGCATCAAACTAGATATTTTTAGATTTTATTTTTTTTTGTGTTTTATGTTCTAGTTTCTGCAGAAAACTACCACAAAACAACAAAAAATAAATTTTGGTCTATAATTACTGATCGAATTGCGACCAAACCGACCAAAATTTTTTAGTATCAATAGTCGGTAAAATATCACCAAATTATCGACAATACTTTTGGAGATCAATTATTGACCAATGATTTAAAAGATTTTAGGTAGTTTTTGGTCGCAATTATTTCGGTAATTTTCGACCATTTTGAGACCATTTACCGACGATGTGCTTTATGTCAGAAAATGGTTGGGATTTTAGTTAGTAATTATTTGTCATTGAATGGTCTATAAATGGTCATTAATTACTGACCATTTGGGGACCATATACTGACCTAATTATTTTAGTCATAAAATTATCGAAAAAATAGTCGATAATTGTTTGTCGGTAGTAGGTCAGTAAATGGTTGATAATTTACCGGCCGATTGATTTTTTTGTTGGTAAATGGTTGGTATTTGGGTAATTCGACCAAAAAACATCTAATTACCGACCAAATAATTACTCGGTAATTCGGTGAATTTTAATAGTGGATAAATAAACATATAGATATATAGATACAAATATAGATAGATAGACAGAAAAATAGATAGACAGATAGATAGATAATTTGTAGGTAGCCAATAAACATATAGAATGAAAGATAGATAGACAGATAAATAGATAAACAGATTCATAGATAGTCACTTTGATAGAATGACAAATAGAATGATAGATAAATTGATAGAGAAATAAATAGATAATTATGTACATAGATAGATATATAAATGGATAGGAGGATAGAAGAAAAGATGCATAGATGGATAGATGGTTAGATGGATAGATAGAAAGAAAGATAGATGGATAGAAGGATAGATAGAAAGATGGATAAATGGATAGATGCATAGATTGATAGATGGTTCGATAGATAAATAGAAAGATGGATAGATGGATTGATTGATAAATAAAAAGATGCTTAGATGGATAGATGGATAGTTTGAAAGAAGGATAGAAGGATAGAAGGATAGATGGGTAGATGGAAAATGTATAGATGGATAGATCGATAGATCGAAAGATGGATAGCTGGATAGGTGGATAGATGGATAGATGAATATATGGATAGTTGGATAGATAGATAGATGGATATTGATAGATAGATAGATAGTTTAGTTAGTTAAAAGGATATATGGATAGATGTTTAGATGGATAGATGAATATATCGATAGATGGATAGATGGTTAGATGGATAGATGGATATATGGATAGATAGATAAATAGATAAACAGATATATAGATAGATGTACAAGAGATAGATAGATAGATTGATAGATAGAAAGACATTAGACAGATAGAAAGACATATAAACAGATAGATATTTAGATAGATAGATAGATAAACAAGTAGATCGATATATAATTAGATAGATAGATAGGTAGTTAATTTGATAGATATATAATTAGATAAAAAGAAAGAAAGAAAAGAAAAGAAAGAAAGGAAAGATAGATAGATAGATAAATAGAAAGATAAACAACTAGCTAGATAGATAGATATATATATATATATATATATAGATAAAGATAGAAAGATAGTGATAGATAGATAGATAGATTGATTGATGAAAAAGGTAAATAGATAGAGAGATAGTTTGTTAGATAGTTAGATAGATAGATATGTAAAGATAGATAGATTAATAGATTGATATGATAGCTAGATAGATAAATATATAAATAATAGATTAATAGATAGATAGATAGATATATATATATATATATATATATATATATATATATAGAAATATACATGGATAAATAGATTGATAGATATATAAATAGTTAGACATATATATAGATAGAAGGATTGATAGACAAATAGATAGGTATATAGATAGATACTTAGATAGAGAGATAGATAGATAATAGATAGATGGAGAGATTAATAGATAGATAGAGATATATAGATATATAGATCAGAATACAAAAAAAATAGATAGATAGATAGATACACAAATTGATAGACAGATAGATAGATAATTAGATAGAAAGATTAATAAATAATATAATTAGATAGATAGATTTATTAATTGATTGATATATATATATATAGAAAAAACTAGATAGATAGATAAATAGAAAAATAGATAGATGGATAGATAGATAAATAGATATTCTAATACACAAATAGCTAGATAAATGGATAGATAGGTAAACAATGGATAGATAGGTAAACAATAGACAATTAGACAGATAGACAAATCAACATATAGACAGATATATAGATAGACAGATAAATAGAAAGACAGATAAAAAGAAAGATAGATATAAAAATAGATAAATACATAGATATACAGATAGACAGATAAATAGATAACTTGATAGAGAGTTAGATAGATAGATATATATATATATAGATTGAAAGATAGATATGTAGATAGATAGATACACAGATAGACAAATAGATAGACTTATAGACATTTAGATAAAAGACTAATAGGCATTTACACAAATAAAGAGATAGAAAGATAATCAATAGATAGATAGATAGATAGATAGATAGATAGATAGTTACATAGATAGATAGACAGATAGACACAAAGATAGATAGATAATAGATAGATAGAGAGATACATAGATATATAGATAGATATACAGATAGACAGATAGATAATTAGTTAGAAAGAAAGAAAGATAGAATATATATAGATAGACAACTAGATAGATAGATAGATATATAGACGGATAGACAAATATAAAAATAGACAAATAGATATATAAATTGATACATATATTAATAGATCGATAGATAGATAGATGAATAGATAGAGAGATAAATACATAGTTAGAAAGATAGATTGATACAGGTAGATAGTTAGATAGAAGATAATAGAAAGATAGATAGACAGATAAATAGATAAATATATGATATATATTTAGATAATAGATATATAGATATATAGATAGATAGATAGATAGACATATTGATAGATATATAGATATAGAAATATATAGATATATAGACAACTAGATAAATAATCATATAGATAGATAGGTTGATAGACAAACTATTCAAATAGATAGATATAGATAGATAATTGATTGATTGATATATAGATGCTTAAATACACAGATATATATATATATATATATATAGGTGTCAACTGGGTAGGGACGGTCAGGCTCGACACGAGGTACGGCATTATTTGACCATGCCTGGGCTGGCCCAGCATTGGAATTTTCTCTGCCCATGCCGTGCCTGACCAAGGCACCAATCATGCCATGCTGCGGCCAACTAGGCCTCGTGCCGTCCCTGACCTGTCATGGTTCGGTGGCCCGTGGCATGACCCTCCGGCTTGGGACATGTCTTGCACTCCACCCCATCGCTAGCGTAGAGCCATTGAAATAGAGAAAACACATGGGCATAGGTCTGATTCCACTCCGACCCAATCCTCTGTCCCGCCCAACCCGAATCCCCCCCCCAATGGTTAAAAAGGAATTAAAATTTAAATATCAACCATTGCATTTTCCTCCAACATCTAGGGGGAAAAATCCGATGGCCCTCATGATTCTGCCCCCTAAAATTTAATAAAAAATTAAAAAAAACATAAAAGTTACTTTTTATTTAAAAAAAATTTCTATTAATTTATAAATCTCCCCACCTCTCAATAATATTTATGGTTTACATAAACTTTTATTATCACACTCTCAAAATTCTTTCTAAGCTCTTGCTCTTCTCTCTCTCGGGACTCAGGATTTCATCATTCGGCTGGGCTTTTCGGGAGTCTCAACTCGGGTTTGAAGTTTGAACTAGACTATGGTGCACCATGCACGTGATCTACCTCACTATTTTATGGGTATTTTATGTTTTTATGTTTACTTTCTCTTTCTCTCTAGTCTCTCTCTCTAATCCAAAAATCTAAAATCTTTCATCTAGGCTTGACCTTCTGTTTAACAAAAAAATCCAAAAAATTAAATAATACTAATGAAACATATATATATATATATATATATATATATATCGACAATTAGATGGACAGATAGAAAAATTGACAGATTGGAATACATATAAATATAGATAGGCAAATAAATAGAAAGACATATTATAGAAAGAATGAAAAATAGATACTACAATAAAAATCCCAAATACCTAGGGAAAATTCCCTAGCTAAATGAGATTTTTTCCGTCACTAAAGTTGAATAACGACTGATTAATGATGGAACCTTTCCCATGCTAAAGTTCTCGTCACTAAAAATTAACTCAAGAAAAATTCCCTAGCTAAAATATATTAGCTATGAAAAATCCCCTAGCTAAATTGAATAAAATGTAAAAATAGGAACTTTATACAATAATTTATAATTAACAAAAATTAAATTTAGGTAATAAATCATTCTGATACAATATTTTACATTGTTAAAACAAAAACATAACAAAATTTTATTATATATTTTTCATCAATGTATCTAAAAATAGTATATAAATATAATCTATCCATGAAATTGATGTTGCTTAATCTCTCCAAGCTCCTCCGATCACCATCTTTCTATCGTGACATAGTCGCGGCACATCATGTCTAGTGAAAAAGTTCTTCACTTTTACAAGCTTCGTATGGGGAACATTGTTGAAATATATCTGCATGAAAATTAAACTAGTCACTAAAATCAAAATAAATAAATAATAAAAGTTCTATTTTGATAATTATAAATATCTACAGTGTATATGTACATATATACTAGCATTTTACTAGTTACATAGAATACTAAAGTATTATATGTACATATATACGTATGTATATATGTACATATAATACTGTAGTATTATATGTACATATATATGTACGTATGTACTATAGTATTATAAATACATATATATGTACGTATATCCTATAGTATACTATAGTATATATACTGTAGTATGTACATAAATAATATAGTATCAAAATAGAACTTTTGATAAATGTACATATATACTATAGTTTATATTTAGTACATACTACAATATATAATTTAGTTTATATACTATAGTATATTTTGTAGTATATATGCTACTGTATATTCTACAGTATATATACTCAGTATATATGTACATTTATCAAAAGTTATGTTTTGATATTGTTTTGATACTATATTATATGCTGTAGTATATATGCTATAGTATATATGTACATTATATACTAAGTATATATGTACATTATATACAGAGTATATATTACTATAATATATATGCACATATATACTATAGTATATATGCTCATATATACTACAGTATATATGAACTTATATACTAAAGTATATATTTACATATAATACTACAATATATATGTACATATATACTATAGTATTATATGTACATATATGTAATCACATAACCTCAGATGACACAAAACTACAAGAAATTAGTATTATCCCATTTATACTTCACAAAGATGGCACAAAACTTTACTATCAACATAACTAAGAGATACAAAAATTATTTAAATTTACGAAAATATGTCTGAAAACTCTTAGAGAAAAACATAGAAGACAAGCCATGAGCCAGGCTCTGCCCCGCCACCCCCCACAGCACCATGCTCACGTGCAGCTTTCTTAGAACATATCTTATCCTCTCCTTGTGCTTGCATCAATCATTTTGATTACTTAGCTTCATTGTATTAGTATTAACCATGTAGCTTCTATTTCCATATGGTTCCTCTCTTGGTTCAAAGCAAGGACCATCAATTTGTTGTAAGTGTCAACGTAACTATAGAACAATTCAATACGCAATCCATAAAATTAATATGCACTCCATAAAAAGAAACATGGATCTACGGGGGACCAGAATTATTTTGTTCATCTCACAACTTTAGAAGCTAACATGCTATTCCCAGCATTAGGAGGACAAGAAAATCCTTTTATATTCCAATCATATGCTAAAACTCTACCCAAAATATTCGAGTACATACAAACATATTCACAGATATATTAAAAAAGTAATTATAGACCTGAACAAACATGAATTTGAGTTTATAATCATATTACTTCAATAGATATCTAAAAGATTGCTAGCAATGATGTTTAGAAAGAGAGTGTGTGTGTGTGTGCAAAAATAAAATGTTTCAGAAATAATGAAGATAATAGAAGCTTGGCCTCCATTTAATCCAACTGAGATCAGTAAAATGGGACCCATCCATAGGAAGGACCGTGACAATGTCTCAAGGCTTTGAATCATAATTTTTTTTGTGTTTCACATCTAATGTCCTGCAAGGATTCATGATAAGGTTAATCGGCAAAGAAAAGAACAAAACTAAAATAAAGAAAAATGATACCTCCAAAAAATCTCATTCTATTTAGCTACACATAGACAAAAATCAAAAATAGTTTAGAAATAATTCGGATACAAAAACATTCTCATTACTAGTTGGTGCATTTGTGCTAGCCTCTCCTCTATGGTTTTGAAGATAGAATTTAAAATGCTATCTGTCAATTCAAATTTGCTAACTATGATTCCATATAGGGCATCTAACTATTGCATTAAATTCTTAATTTATTTCATCTCATTATTTATTTCTTTCATCTCATCATTCATTTCATTAATTTCTTGCATTTCTTTCTTCAAATGATTAATCTGCTCATCCTTCTCTTCTTTCATTTCCTACATTTCTTCCTTGAAATGAAATATCTGCTCATCCATCTCTTTCATTTCAGTCTCCATAATTTCAAATTGTTCATTTGTTTCCATTACTAGTTGTTCTACCGCCTCATCCACCATTGATGTGACAAATGAATGAGAAGCACGACTACTACAACAAAAGATCATTCCTTAGAGCCGATGCCATACACTCGCTGCTTCTTATGAACTTCTATGGCCTCCAAATAGATAGGATCATAGTCAATTGGTTGAAGATGTATAGAAGCCTCAACTTGTTGAGAAGCAAATGTCACACGTTCATCCATGAGTTCTTATGTTATAACAGAGATAAATACTATTCTAGATATACATAAAATAAATTTAATATTTTGCATTCCGAACAACTTTCAAAATTTAACGTAGTATTATAAAATTTTATTAATTTAACAAATTTTTATAGCAAACATCCGAGACTAGTCAACAAACTGACCATCCACTTTCTTCACATGTATCTTCCTAAAAATCTCATTAAAATTGGGATCTCGACCCAATTCTCCAACCTAGAGTATGTATTTATTAGTCAAAAAATAACAAAGTTAAAAATTAATAAAACCATGCACATACTTGATTTATTTGGACTATTAGGACAACCACTAAATATATAGATGTTTTAAATTATAAAATTTTACTAAATTTCAAGCATGCTCAATACTCAACTTTGACCCTCCTATGTGGCAAGCAAATGCTTTGATTTTAATATTATAATATAATTATAACATTTTAATTATCGGCATCACTATCATCCTCCACTGTATCTTCTGACATTCCATCTAATTCTGATAGAAGTTCTAACTCATATTCAGCTAGAAATTGATCATCTTCAATTTCTATTAGGCCGCCATTTGAATCATATAAATTTTCTGGATCTTTATCTACATGCACATGCTCAATATTATTTACGTTATCTTCTTAGAATATTAGTGCAATAGTTAAGTTGGCACTTTTTGTTGAGATGTTGGTACTTTAAAATTGATAGAGCTTTAATTTTGCAAATCGGCCACCAGTCACTCTTATCACGAGATAAACTCAGATATGTATAATAATATACTTGAGTGGGTTGAACTACTATAATAAATGACACTTATCGATTCTATCTGTATTTATGGTTAACATCCACTAGCTTATAATCCGAATGAATCTTTGTACCCACATTTCGTGTAGGCTCAAACCACTCGCACTTTAATAAATCAATCTTGTTATTTTTAAGTCCAGGATACTCCAAATCAATAACTTCAATGAGGTGACCTTAATAATCAATCTCATCTTTCCTATAACTTGAGCCTTTAATGGATACATCGCTATTCATTATTGTTTTAGAAGAAACATGCCTTATTGTGTGAAAATTATATCCATTGACAAAATATTCAAGATATGTTGTCACATATCTAACCAGGCCTTTACTTAGATTCTGAATGTAAATATTAGAATCTCCATTTAAAGGATCATTGGTCTATTGCATAAATTAAACAAATGATGTTAACAAATAAAAGATACTAATAAATTAAATAATTCAAAAAATTAAAACTTAATAATTCTCACATAGTTTTTGAACAAATTCACAAATTATATTTCTAGCATATAATCGACCTCAATGCTGGAGATTATTGTTTGCCTATTTTTTAACTGCTCAACAAAAATATTGCACAAATATAAAAATAGGGAGAAAAAAGTATATCAATTTTTAATTATTTCTATTAAGGACAAAATTAAACTATGATTAAACCTGTAAACACTTTGGCTATACATACTCAATATATTGTGCAACCTCTTTAGTTGTACTACATCTTTTCTTTGCTCTTCCAAATGCTCTTCCAGGGTGCTTGAAGATAGATCACTTGTCCACAGAATCATCTTCTATCAGCACATAAGCTTCATCATTCCGAGGCACATATCTATTCTTTGTATTGACATGATCCTCAAAATAATAAGAACAAAATGGCGATTCTTTTTCTACTAAATATTCATTGCAAATTTAACCTTCAACTTTTGTCTTGTTTCTAACATTCAATTTCAACTAACGTAGATGCCTACAACCATAATGTTAGGTTTCAATTATATTAAATTACAATATTACTTTATGTTTGAAATAATAAAACATAGATACTTATATGTATTTACCTCTCAAAAAAATAAATCCACCTGTATTGCATTGTCCCTGCTATCCTTACTTCATATGCCAAATGGATTGGTAAATGCTTCATTGAGTCAAAAAGTTCAATGGGAATATCCTTTCAAGCTTACAAAGAATAAGTGGTATGTCATTCTCCAGCCTCACTATGTCATCTATTTTGATCGTGGTTGCAGTTAGCTGTTGGAAAAATAAACTAAGTTTTATAAGGACCTTCCAAACACTTAGAAGAAGTAATTCACATAATGCAATTAGTATTTAATCTTTGAATAAATACATGATAGTCTTGACTTTTCATTCCAAATAACTTATGATTTTTTATATCAACACATCTACCCATATTTGACATATATCCATCAGGGAATTTCAAAATTCTAAATTATTCACACAATATAAGTCTTGCATTCTCATCAAATGTGTAACAAGCTTTAGGGAATCTTTTTGTTGCCTCATTCAGTTTCAATTCAGGATGCCGACAGTAATAATTTAGCCCTTGTCTTGATTTTAAAGTGTCTTTTATTTTCCCATCTACATTAAGGACAGTGTTGAAAATATTATCAATCATATTTTTTTCAATATGCAATACATCAAAGTTATGACAAATTAAATTGGACTTCCAATAGGCTGAGTCCCAAAAAATACTATGTTTCTTGCAGCCAAATATTTTGTATATTGGTCCATTAGTTCTAGTAGCATCCTTTTTAGTTACCTTCTTTAGACCCAAAATCTAAATATATGTCATAATATCATCTCTTGAACGAACTGCTGGTGCAACCTCATCACTATTTTATTTTTTCAAAATGTAGTTATATTTCGGTGGAATGGATAATTCATAGATAGAAACTTATGATGATTATCAAACCATGCCTATTCACCACTGAATTTGAAGATAAATGCATCACTTTTTCATGTAATATGGGCATACGAATTGTCCTGTTGTACTCATACATACAACATTGAATATGTAGGAAAGTCACTATCCACATAATGGCCACTAGCATAATGAACTTTTTCTTCTTTGAGATATCATATGTATTAATTCCAACATCCCACAAATGATTTAACTCTGCTATAAGAGGCTGAAAAAAAATATACAACATGTATTTTGGATTTTTTTCCCCTGGTCTAATATTGACAAAAACAAATATTGCTCCTTCATACACAACCACGAAGGCAAATTATAATGTGCCACTATCATTGTCCATATTGAATATTATTGTACAGATTGGCCAAATGACTGAAATCCATTAGTGCAGAGACACAATCTCACTTTTCAAATTTTAGCTACAAAATCTTGATATATATGATTAAAATACTTAAAAGCAAATGAATCTGATGGATGACACATTTAAATTACTACAAAATCTTTCTATCTAATAAATAGACAAATAGATACATAGACATATAGACAAATAGAAAGTTAGACATATGGATAGATATATTGATAGAGACATATAAATAAAAAGATATACATATTGATGGATATAATATGTATATATATATATATTGACTTATAAACTGATAGATAGAAAGAAAGACATTTAGATGGATAGACAGATAGAAAGATAGATACTTAGATAGTTACATATATTAATAGATTAACATATAAACATATAGACAAATAGATAGATATATAGACATATAGCTAGATAGTTTGATGGATAGTTATACAAATAGATATATTGATAGATAGATAGACAAATAAATAGATAGATAGATAGAGAAAGATATATATATATATGCAGAAAAAAAGATATACATATAAACATATAAAAATATAGACTATTAGATAAATTGATATATAGATAGAAAACACATAGACTTGTAGAATGATAAACATAAAGCAATATAAAGAAATAAAGAGGTATACATATAGTCAAATAGACTGATAGATAGATATATAGATAATACATATATAGATAGATAAAAAGATAGATAGATAGATATAAAGATAGATATTAAGATGCACAAATAGATATATAGATAAATAGATAGACATATAAACACATATAAAGATAATCAGATAGATAGACTTATAGACTAATAGAAAAATAGATAGTTAGATAGTTAGACAGCTAAATAAATAGAGAGACAAATAGTTAGTTAGTTAAAGAATTAGATAGATAGACACATAAATAAATATATAGATAGACAAATTGAAATATAGAAAGAAAGAAAGATAGACTTATAGAAAGATAGACAAATAGTTAGATAGATTAATAGATGAAAAGTTAAATCAGATAGATAAATAAATAGACAGATTAGTAAATTGACATACAAATAAATAGATAGGTAGATAGATAGACAGATAGAAAAATAGGTAGATAAATAAAAATTGACAGACAAATAAATAGATAGATAGTTAGACAGATAGAAAAATAGGTAGATAAATAAGGAGACATTTAGACTTATAAACTAATAGACTGATAGACTATTAGACTAATAAATAGTTGGATATGTAGACATATAAACAGAAAGATTTATATAGAAATAGATAGTTAGACAGATAGACAAACATATAGATAGATAGATAGAATGATTGAATGAATGATAGGTTGATAGACTCATTGACATAAAGATAGTTAGATAGTTAGACAGATAAATAGATAGAAAGATAGATAGTTACATAGATATATAAATTTAAACATAGACATATATAAAAATAGATAGATAGATAGGTAGACATATAGAAATATACATCAATAGAAAGAAAGATATGGAAATAGATATATATTTAGTTAGAGAGATCTATATACATATATATAGATAGACATATAGACAAATAGATTAATAGATTGATAGTTAGATAAAAATATAGATAGATAGATATATAGATAAATAGTCATATAAGAAGATAGGTAGATATAGTGAGTGATATATAGATATATAGATATATACACAAATATATAGATAAATTGATAAATAATAAAATATTTAAATAGATATAAAGTTAGATATATAGAGAGATAGATATGCAGATAGATAGATAGATAGATATATAGATAAACAAATAATATATACATAGAGAGATAGATAGATAGATAGACATATAGACAGATTCACATAAAGACAGGCAGAATCATAGATAGGTGGATATATTGATATACTAATAGATAGATCAATAGACGGATAGACAGATATACAGATTCAAAGATGGATATATAGTTAGAATTATAGATATACAAATAGAAGGATAGACTGGTAGGTAAACAAATAGACATATAGATATATAGATATACAAATATATAGATAGATGGAGTGATAGATAGATAGATAGGTAGAAATATAAATAAATAGATTGATAGATAAACACATAAAAACATATACAGATAGAAAAGAGACAAACAAAAAAAATAGAATCATACATAGATAGATATATTTATAGATAGATAGTTAAATAGATAAACAAACATAAGATAGATAGATAAACAAATTAACAAATAGACATATAGAGAGATAGATGATTATACTAATAGGAAACTAGATAGTTTGATAGATACATAGATAGATAATAGATAGATATAAAATTTAACAGTTAGATAATTAGATAGATAGACGGATAGACATATAGACATATAATAGATTTTTAAATTGAAGATTGATAGACATATAGATAGACAAATATATAAGTCGACGAATAGATAGATAGATAGAAAAATTGAGAGATATACATATAGACACATAGATAGACATATAGATTGATAAATAGAAAAATCGATTGACATATAGCCAGACAGATAGATAGATATTTAAATTGATAAGCAAATAGATAAATAAGTAGATAGATAGATGATAGACAAATAAACAGGTAGATAGGCAAACAGACAGACAGATAGAGAGATAGACCAATAGATAGATAGATATATCTTTAGTTAGTTAGTAAATTAGATAGATAGAAATATAAACAAATAGATAGATTGATAAATTAACAGATTGATAGATAGACAAATAGATACATAGAAAGATAGATAAAAAATACAAATAGAAAGTTAGACAGATATATAGATATATAGATAATGAGATAGACATATACATAGTTATACAAATTGATAGATAGACAAATATATAAATCGACAGATAGATAGATGGATAGATTCATAGACTTATAGATTGATAGATTAATAGATAGATATAAAGATAGATAGATTTACCGATAGATAGATAGACAAATAGATTGATAGATAAATAGATTATCAAATAGATAGATACACATATAAATAGATACACATATAGATAGAAATATAGACAGATAGACAAATAGACATATAGATAGATATATTATTAGTTAGTTAATGAATTCGATAGATACAAAGATAAACACATATATAGATTAATAGATTGACAGATTGATAGAGAGATAAATAGATACATAGACAGATAGATAATTAGATAAATAGAAAGTTAGAAATATATATAGATGTAAAGATAATTAGACAACATATAGATAGTTTGACAAATAGATAGATAGAAAAATATATAGATAGACAAACAGATTGATGAATAAATAGATAGATGGATAGATGGATAGAAAGATGGATGGATATACAACTATATAGATATATAGACTTATAGATTGATAGACTAATGGAAAGATAAAGAAAAAGATAGATAGAGAGATAGGTAGATTTGATATTTAGATAAATAGACAAATAAATAGATAAATAGATTGATAAATAGACTTATTGACAAAATTATAGATACACATATAGAGTGATAGACATATAAATAGATATATAGACACATAGATAGATAAATCAATAGATATATAGTTAGATAGATAGATAGATAGTCAGATTGATAGACAAATAAATACACAGATAGATATATAGATAGATAGACAAATAGATAGAAATATAGATACACAAATAAATATAATAAAAGAAAGATAGACATATAGAAAGATAAGTAGATAGACTAATAAATAGACAAATAGACATATAGATATATAAACAGATAGAAAGTTAAATAAACATATAGAAATACAGAAAGATAAATAGATAGATAGATAGATAGATAAAAAAATATATAGACAGACAGATAGACAGATATATGCAGATAGACAGACAATAAATAGTCAAATAGAAAGTCAATTAAAAAGGCTCGTAGACAGACAGATAAATAAATAGGAAGATGAATTGATAGACAGATATATGGATGGATAGATAGACAAATAGATATACAAATAGATAGTTATATAGATAGATAGAAAGATGGATAGATAGATACATAGATAGATAGATGAATAAATAGATAGTTAGATAGATAGATAGATATATATCTGTGAGTGTGTCTGTAGATACATAGATTGATAAATAGGTAGATAGATAGATAGGTATATAGTTAAAATAATAGATTTATAGACATATTGATAATTAGAATAATAAATAGATTGATAGACATATTTTAAGACAAATTGATAGATAGATTGATAAATATATTGATAGAATAATTAATAGAAAGATAGACAGACAGATAAATAGATAAATAGGCAGAAGGATAGTTAGATAGACATATAGATATGAAGATATATAGATAGATAGATAAACATATAGATGAAAACATATATATATAGATAGATAAAAAAAATAGATAGATAAATATATAAATAGATAAATATATTGATAGACAAATAGATAGATAGATATATAAATAGATAAATATATTGATAGACAAATAGATAGATAGATATATAAATAGATATATAAATAAATAAATATATTGATAGACAAATAGATTGATAGATATATAGACAAATAGATAAATAGATAGATAGATAGATTGATTGAAAGATAGAAAGAAAGATACAAAGACAGACAAATAAGATAGAAAAATAGATAGACATAAAGATAAAAAGATATATAGACATATAGAGACAAATATATAGACTGATAGATATAGAGATAGATAGACAAATAGATAGATATATAAAGAAATAGATAGACCAATAAATAGATATATATATAGATAGATGGAAAGACATTTAGATATAAAATATAATTTGATAGATATATAGATTTATTGATAGAAAGATATATAATCAGATAGATAGACAAATATATAGACAAATATATAGAGAGAAAGATAGATAGATAAACAAATAGATAGAAAAATAAATAGATGAAAAAATATATAGATAGACATATAGATTAATAGATAGATAAAGATATAGATAGATTAATTGATTGAATGATAGACACATAGACATATTAAGATAGATAGTTAGTTAGTTAGTTAGACAACTAGATGTATAAACAAATAGATAGATAGATAGTTAGATAGATTTATAGATAGTTAGTTAGATAGATAGATAAACAAATAGATAGACAGTAAGATAGACAGAGAGATAGATATACAAATAGATAGTTAGACAGATATATAGACAAATAGATAGATAGATAGATATACAGATAGATAGTAAAATAGTTAGATAGAAAGAAAGAGAAATAATTAGACAGATTGATTGATTGATAGATAGTTAAATAGACAAATAGACACATATATAGATAGATTGATAGATTGATAGTTAGATAGAAAGATATAAAGAGAGAAAGATAGACAGATAAATAGATAGATATATAGATAGATAGATAGATAAATAGATGGAAAGATAGACAGATAGATAAATATATAAATAAATAGAAAGATAGGTAGACATATTGATTGATAGATAGAAATATAGGGAGATAAATAGTCTAGTTGATAGATTGATTGATTGATACATTTATAGATAGATTGATAAATAGATTGATAGACATATTGATAGACAAATTGAAAATAGATTAATAGATATATTGATAGAAATATAAATTGATAAATAGATATATAGATAGATATATAGATAAACACATATATAGAGAGATAAATAGAAAGATAGATTGACAGATTAATAGATAGACTATTAGAAAGACATGTAGATAGATAGATTGATAGATTGAAAGATAGATAGACATATATATAGAAAGAAAGATAGATAGATTGATTGATTGATAGATAGACAGATAGATTAATTGATAGACATATAGATTGGTTGATATATAGATAAACAGATAGTTAGATAGATAGATAGATAGATAGATAAACAAATAGATAGATAGATAAATAGATAGAAAAATAGATATACATATATAAAGATAGATAGATATATAGATAGATAAATAAACTTATAAATATAAAGATATATTTATTGATATATAGATAGAGAGATCGATTGATAGATAGATAGATAGAGATATAGATAGAAAAATTATTAGGGAGATAGATAGACAGATAGTTAAATAGATAGATAAATAGATAGATAGATATAGAGATAGATAGACACATATATAGTTTGATATATAGATAGATATATATATATAAATAGATAGATAGATAGATAGACAAATAGATAGATAGATAGACACACATACATATAGATAGACATAAAAATAAAAATATAGATAGATAGATAAATAGATAGAAAAATTGACTTAAATTTGACAGAATGTTTGGTAAATAGATAGATAGATAAAAAGATAGACAGATTAATAGTCATATAGATAGATAGATAGATAATCAAATAAACATATAGATAGACACATAGATAGATAATTAGATAGACAAATAAAAATGCAAATAGATAGATATATATTAATATAGATAAAAAGTTAGATATCAATACAAATAGATAGATAGACATAAAAATAAACATATAGGCAGACAGATAAATAGATAGAAAGAATGACAGACAAATTGACACAAAGTTAGGTAGATAGATAGATAGATAAAAAGATAGACATATAGACAGTCATATAGATAGATAGATAGATAATCAGATAAATAGATATATAGACACATAGATAAACACATAGATAGATAGATAGATAGATATATAGATAGACAGACATATAGACAAATATATAGAAAGACAGATACACAAACATATAAAAAAGCAGATAGATATACAAATTGACAGAAAGATATACATATAGATAGACAGAAAGATAGATAGATAGATAGATTTATTGATTGATTGATAGACAATTAGACAAACAGATAGACAGTTAGATAGAATGATAGATAGATCAAAAGATAGATTCAAAGATAGATAGACAAGTAGATAGACAAACAAATAGATAGACATATAGAAAGATAGATAGAAAGATAAATAGAAATACATTTACATTGAGTGATAGAGAGATATTTAAATAGATATATAGATAGACAAATAGACAGAGAGAAATAAAGATATTTAGATATATAGATAGAGAGCTAGTTAGACACATTAATAGAAAGAGAGAAATATAGATAGATAAATATATATACTAATATATAGTCACAAAAAAGATAGATAGATAGTAGATACATAGATAGATATATAGATAGATAGGTAGATAGTGTTAAAATAGATAGACAAATAGACATACAGGTCGACAAATAGATAGACAGAAAGATAACAAGCATATATAAAGATAGATAGATAGATAAATAGATAGATCAAAAAATAGATTAAAAATAAATAGACAAATAGATAATACAAAAAAATTATATAAATAAGGACTAAAATAACTTTTTTTAGGATGTATTAATTTAAAAAAAAAATAATACAAAAAATTTATCTAACCTTTTTAATTGAGAAACTTGAAAATTTATATTAAAGTAACATTACTTAATTAATTCATAAGTATAATAATTTTTTTTGATATTTTAAAAATTAAATTAACATACTCTAAAATTTCTACTAATATAAATGTAAAATTATTCATTGTATTATAAAATAAAAAATATATTCAAAAATATTTGAATTGACAAATAAACTAGTACATATTAATATTATTATAAGTATAAAAAAATTATATGATTATAGGAAACTTTTAAAAAATATAATTAATACAATATTTAAAAATCTTAAAATATAATAAAAATATAAAATTTTTCAATAAAGTTAAAAAAATAAATTAATATTTTAAAATAAATACATAAATGTTTGCTCCTACTAAAATTTATAATAATTAAATAATTGAGTAATATTTTTACTATTATCTTTTAATATTAAATCTTTATTGAAATAATAAATATAACTATTTTTAATTATCTTCTCACTTAAAGTAATCTTTTGAATTTTAAAAATTATTAAAGATATCAAATAATATGAAATTTTATGCCTTTAAAATTATTTCATATTATCATCATAAAAATTAATATGAATTCTTAAAAATTTATAACCATAAAATATAAATTTTTATATATTTTTTAACATTAAGAGTAATTTATAACTCTTAGGAGAGTGGCTAGAAGACAAATCAACTTTTCGTGTAAGTCTTATTATATGAAGTTTGTTAATTTTGTAGCTATTTGATATTTTTTTTATAAGGCTAAACATATATATATATTTTTAAATTATTTATATATTTATTGTTTAATTAATATTATAATAAAAAATTATAAGGTGTTTATTTTTCATGTGTACCTTGCTACATGCACATTAATTTTATTGACATATTTTTGATAGAAAAAAAAATAAAAGAGTCTTTTTGTATTATATACATATATATATTATTTATTTATTGTTTTAATAATTAAAAATATAAATATTTTTGTAATTTATAAATATTCACTTGTTTTCGAGACTCGAAAGACAACTCTAACAAGTGAAGCGCAAGTCCTCCACAGTCCACCATTTATCTCTCGACACCGATGCATCAAAACTTAATCGAAGATAAATGATAATTTGTTATTGATTTGAGGAACATTTTATCCCCTAATTCTTCATCGATTATCTTAATACAAGCATGTGCGTTTTAATTATGTTATTTTTTTTACTGAAATTATTCTTCATTAATCACCAAGAAATGCTTGGATTGCTTATATAAACTTATTCGTGTACATACTTCATTCATTTGTTATATAATGCATTCTAATTGTGTGGATGTTGATGGTGCATAGTAGGTATGCCGACTTGATATCTACATCAATATACATAACTATATATAAATAGTATACATAAACAGAATACATAAACATATGTGTATTTTATATAAGTGTATTTAAACATAACTATACATCAATATGCATGTGTGATATAATTCGAATTTCTTATATAAGTGTATTTAACTAATTTATAACTATAAAAATGGTATACATAAAACACAACTATATATAAATATAACAATGTATATTTATATACATACATATATATATATATATATAAAACTATATATAACTATATATAAATGTATTTAATAATGTGTATATCAACATATTACTATATATAAATGTATTTATCTACATTAATATACATAACTATATATAAACATTATACATAAATAGTATACATTATTAGTATACATAAATAGATAAGGTATGCCAACTTGATATCTACATCAATATACATATCTATATATAAATAGTATACATAAACAGTATACATAAACATAAGTGTATTTTATATTAAACATAACTATACATCAATATGCATGTGTGATATACTTTGAATTTCTTATATAAGTGTATTTTACTATATCTATAACTATAAAAATAGTATACATAAAAATAACTATATATAAATATAACAATGTATATTTAATATATATATATATATATATATATATATATATATATATATATATATATATATATATAACTATATATAAATGTATTTAACAATATGTATATCAACATATTACTATATATAAATATATTTATCTACATTAATATACATAACTACATATAAATAGAATACATAAACAGTATAAAGTATGCCGACTTGATATCTACATCAATATACATAACTATATATAAATAGTATACATAAACAGTATACATAAATTTAAGTGTATTTTATATAAGTGTATTTAAACATAACTATACATCAATATGCATGTGTGATATAATTTGAATTTCTTATATAAGTGTATTTTACTATATCTATAGCTATAAAAATAGTATACATAAACATAACTATATATAAATATAACAACATATATTTAATATACATATATATATAGATATATAATTATATATATATGTATTTAACATTATGTATATCAACATATTATTATATATAAATGTATTTATCTACATTAATACCTATACATAGCCATATGTGTAATTATATTTAGTTACATGAAAAATATATATAACTACATCTACATGTATATCTACGAATTTCATAAACTTAATATCCATTCATATCATTCATCTCATTCATACAAGTTTTTTATGGATATTGTATAAATCGTTATCATTTTCCCATATATTTTAGGAACTTAAATTTAATTTTTTCAATCTTAAATGTTTTTTATTGTATTTTTATATGTGTGTATAAATCATTAGGATTTAATATGTTTAGGGTTTGCATTTTTGTTTTACTTAATATCATTTAACTAAAATTGATTTCTAATAAAATGTTAATTTGTTAAAATTCATTTTGTAAATTTATAAACATTTAATAATATGTTTGTGTAATAAATATTATAAAAAATTTCTAAAATATATATATGATGTAGTTTCAATTTACAAAGATAAAACATTAAAAATAAAATTTATTTATAGAATAAAATGTTCACCTCATAATATTTAATAAGTTATATTTATTATAAATAAATAATGTTGGAAATGTATCTATTAATTACAAAAAAAAATATTGTAATGTATTAAATTTGAAAAAAAAATTTAAAAATAATTTTTTAAAAAAACAAATTCATATATTTAATGGTCATTTATATATTTTGAATAAAATAAAAAAATAATAATTACTGGTAGAAAAATTTACTCTTGTATTTATATGGTAAGCTACATTATATTTATATGCACTACATTATATTTTACAAAATAATTAATTTATTTTTTACAAAATAATTAAAGTTTCTAAAAATGTATATACACATTATTTAAAACAATATTTGGTAATAATTGATTTTTTATATGCACTACATCATATGCACCACATATAATGCACTACATTATATTTGTTTGAATTTTAAGTTTCTAAAAATTTATTAATAACAATAAATAATATGTAGAAATTTATCATAGACATTAATATTTTAATAAAAAAGTTATATAGAAAAACAAAAACAATATTATCTATTTATGAACTATATTTTAATTTTTTACATTATTGTAAAACCAAAATAATTTACAAATATGCCAACTTCAATTATTTATATGAGTATAATGATAGTTATTTTAATATAAAAATTTAAAAAACAACAATTTGAATAATATAGAAGCTTATATATTTAATTCATAATTTCTTTTTACCAATTAATATGCTTCACACACACACATACACATACACAAATATTTGTTTTAAATATAAAGAATTTACAATATTTTATAAACTATGTACAATATATAATATTTTATTTTAATTAAATTTTCAAAATCAAAAAATTTTAAATACATTTACACACACGCATACACACATATATAATAGTTTCATGTGTAACTTTAAAAATATATTACGTATATAGGTATATGTGTGTGTTTGTGTAGGTGTTGAGTAGTATATGCATGCATACAACCATATACACACTACTTTTAAAATGTAGATACATGTGTGAATATATACGCAAGTAAAAAAATATGTATGCTAATATATAATGTATACTAATGTATATGGATATATAAATGTGTGTATGTGTGTAGGGCAGTGTATATGCACATTATATTCATACATATATTTGTAAATATCAACATTAATTTTGAGAAGAAAAATACTTGAGCACATAAATATTTACATGTTCCGCAAATTCGTGAGAGCGGGAGCAAAAAGTGACATTATTGCTAGATACTACTAATTTCCCATCTATAACACTTTGCCTCAAGATTTGATCAGATTACTATTTGCAATGATAAGGTTCATTCAATACTACATATCATGGAGTTACATTTTCATTCAATACTATAATTTGCTCAAATAAAAAATTCTATCTAATATCTTCTTCAACAACTCTTCTATCTTCTTTTTCTAGTCTTGAAAAGCTATTTTTAATTTTGATTATATGTATATTTTTTATCTAATATCTTTAGTTCAAACTATTGTAATAGTAAAATACATCAAATCAATCTAGGCCTGACATCTTTCTTTTCTATGAGATATTTGATTATAGAATATTTAGTATATTTTATGACTTTGGTTCCCACTAAATATGATATTAATTTTCTAAGAGAAAAGATTATTGATACAAGTTCTTTTTCTTTAGTGGTGTATTTCAATTGGGCATTTTAAAATCTATTGTTATCATAGTATATTATAAATATTTATAAATATTTTATAAATATATAAAACTCTTCAAAATTATATTTAACTATATTTGTAACAAAATATAACATATGTATAACTATTAATAACTAAATATGATATTTAACAATTTTTTTATATTATAAATATTAAACTATTGTTATAACTATATTAATAACTATATATAACTATTTTTTCAACTATATAATATTTTATAACTATATGAGTAATTCTAAAAAACTATATTTTTAACAAAATATATCATATGTATAATAATATATATCTATATATAATTGTATTTTACTATATGTATAACTATAAAAATGTTATATATAAGTATATCTTTAACTACATACATATATTTAACTATATGTGTATAACTATATATAAATATTTGTATGACTATGTAATACTCTATATAATTAAATATAATTATATTTGTATATATGTATACCTATATTATTCATATAATTAAATTTATATATTTATTTATAATTTTGTTTATATTTATGTATAAATACTTAATAACTACTTGTATGAATATATCTATATATATTTATATGTTTACCTATATATACCTCTATTTTTAATTATATATACTATAGGCATAAGAACATATAGAGGTTAACCTCCCTCTCTGGTGACCATCTTTTGAGGTTTATTGATTCTATTTCTTTCTCTCATCAGATCTTTTTACTGTCATATGACAAAGAGATTGAGATTTAGTGGAAGAAATGGTGTTTATGTTCACAAAGCTATTCAGCGGGCTATTTGCCAACAAGGAGATGAGGATTTTAATGTCAGGTCTTGATGCTGACGTTAAGACAACCATTCTGTATAAGTTGAAGCTTGGTTAAATTGCCACCACAATTCCTACTATTGTCTTCAATGTAGAGATTGTTGAATACAAAAACATCAATTTCACTATGTGGGATGTTGAGGGTCAAGACAAGATTTTCCATTTCTGGAGGGATTACTTCCAAAATACTCAAGGTCTCATATTTGTGGTGGACATCAATGATAGAGATCAAGTTGTTAAAGTCAGAGATGAGTTGAATAGGATGCTAAACAAGGAAAAGCTTCGAGATTCAGTTTTGCTAGAGTTTGCCAATAAGCAAGAGCTTCCCAATGTGATGAATGCAGCTAAAATTACTGACAACTAGGTCTTCACTCTCTTCTCCAATGCCATTGGCACATTCAGAGTAGCTGTGCTACCAGTGGCGAGGGCCTCTACGAGGGTCTTGATTAGTTTTCCAATTACATTGCCAGCAAATCATAAACAATTTTAGCAGGATGAGGCAAACTTTGTTGACATATCTGGATGTGGATATAATCTTTGCCTATTTTTCTTGAATTTTGTTGTGTTATGCGGATGACATCACCTGCTTCTAGGGTGATTCAAATTGTATTTATATTAATATATTGTACGCCTGAAATACTAGACCGCATTTACTTTGTTCTGATCTGTTACAAGCTGAACTTGTTTGTTTTCTGTTTTGTCTTTTACCATTGAATTCCAAAGGTATAAGAACATATAACTATAAATAATTATCTTTGACTATATGTATAACTATAAAATATTATACATAACTATATTTAAAAATATAAATAACAACATATATTTAATATACATTTTTATAAATTCGTATATAAAAATGTATTTTACCATATATATACTTATAGATAACTATATGCATACATATATAAAATTATATAAAAAATATATATATATACGTACATGTTTTAAAATAAGTATAACTATATGTGTAACTATATGCATAACCACATGTAACTATATTTATAATTAAATGTATAATAACATAGAACATTATGTTTAACTATATGAGTATAACTATATATAAATAGTTGTATAACTATATATACATATTTGAATAACTATGTGACACTCTATATAATTAAATATAATTATATTTATAACTATGTATACATATATGTAAATCTATATATTTATTTATAACGTTATATATTTATGTATACCTATTTGTATGAATAAATTTATATATAACTCTGTGGTTAACTAAATAAAAATATTTATAGCTATATATACTATATGTATAATAACACATAATTATAAATAATTGTATCTTTTTATATGTATAACTATAAAAGCTTTATACATAACTATATTTAAATATATAATTTACAACTTATATTTAATATTCATTTGTATATATTAGTATATAAAAATGTATTTTTTCATATCTATACCTATACATAACTATATGTATAAATATATAAAATTATATGATATACCTACATGTATAAATATAAGTATAACTTTATGTGTAACTATATGTATAACCACATGCAACATTATTTACAATTACATGTTGAACAACATACAACATTATGTTTAATTATATGTGTATAACTTTATATAAATATTTGTAAAACTAAATAAAACTTTATATAATTAAATATAACTATGTTTTTAACTATTTATAGATATTTGTATACATATTATAAATCTAAATATTTGTTTATAACTTTGTATAAATTTATGTAAAACTAAATATAACTACTCATGTGAAACACACACACACACACACACACACACACACACACACACACAACTAAATGTTTATGATATATAATTTTTTATAACAAAATATATTATATGAATAATAAAATATAACTATAAATAATTCTATCTTGCTATATGTATTACTATAAAAACTTTATACATAACTATATTTAAATATATAATTAACAATATATATTTAATATACATTTTTATATATTAGTATAAAAAATGTATTTTAGTATAAAAAATGTATTTTAGCATATCCATACCTATACATAATCATATGTATAAATATATGAAATTATATGAAAAAATATATATGCATACATGTATAAATATAAGTTTAACTATACGTGTAACTATATGTATAACCACATGTAACTATATTTATAATTATATGTAAAAAAACTTACAACATAATATTTAACTATATGTGTATAACTATATATAAATATTTGTATAACTATAAAAAAACTCTATATAAAAAAATAAACTTTATTTTTAATTATGTATACATATATGTAAATCTTTATATTTATTTATAACTTTGTATACATTTATGTATATCTACTTATAACTACTTGTATGCATATATCTATATATACCTATATGTAACTATTTATAACTACATTTAATTTATGTGACCTAAAATATAATTATATATGGGATAATACTAATTTGTTGCACAAACTTAAAATTAAATGACAAAAAATATAATATCAACAATATGTAAGCACATAGCATGAGAGTGTCTGTTGGTCATACTCATATATGGTAAAATACAAATAAGGGCCGAACTCTTACCTAATTCCAGCCCTTGGGCCTCAGGCTCATATATGAACATATGTATGACAAAATATTTAATATTTGATAGGTTTGTAAAGAAGAAATTTTCTTTTATGTAATTCCAATGCACGGGTCCCATATTTACCGATTTCAACTTTATCAAAAGGAGGCCTAGCTTATATTATCTTCATCATTCCTATTACATTTTATTTTTGCACACACTCTCTCTCTAAACATCATTGCTGGACATCTTTTAGATTTTTGTTGAAGTTGTATGACAATGTTTTAATTTGTGTTTGTTCAGGTCTATAATAACTATTTTTATATATCTGTGAATATGTTTGTGTGTCCCCGAATTTTTTGGGTAGAGTTTAAGCCTATTTATAGCTATGTAAAAACCTTCGATGGTCCTCCATGGTGCTGGGAACAATACCTTAGCTTCTGAAGTTGTGAGATGAACCAACAAATTAATTCTATGTAAATGCATGTTTGTTCTTTACCCTCTTATTTTGTGCAGATATGCATCATCACAATTCAGATCTACGACTGCTTGTTATCAATTTTTAGTTTGTAAATGTAGTATGTTATACTCCATATACAGGTGTCACAATGTTCTCTATCTACGTGGAGTACCAGAAGAAAAAGAATGGGAAATGCTGACCATGCCTGAGAGACCTATATGCATGTTTTTTAAGTCATATATTTTTTTCTTTTGTTTTCTTTGATAGTATGTGTATTTGCATTAAATTACAAGTGTGTGTGTCATCTAAGGCTATGTGATTATATATATGTACATATAATACTGCTATATATACATAAATATATATTTGGTTTAAATGTACGTATATACTGAGTATATATTTACGTATATACAAAGTATATAAGTACGTATATACAGAGTATATATGTTCTTATATACTGAGTATATTTGTACGTATATACTAAGTATATACATACATATATATTGTAGTATATACGTATGTATATACTCGGTACATACTTACTTTTATGCTGTAGTATATACGTACATATATGCTTGGCATATATGTACTTTTATACTATAGTATATAATTATGTATATACCGAGTATATACATAAGTGGGTACATATATTTATTTGTAGACATGTATATATTGTCATACGTACACCCCTATTTACACACATAAACACTTTTGAATATATAATTACTCGGGCTGGTCTGGTCATCATCATGCATTGCTCACTGATATAGGTAATAAAAGCAATGGCTATTAGACTTTTCCTAAAGCTTTAGGATGATATTTTTGGTCCAGTCCAGCCAGACTCATTGAGGTTGGGTCTTAAAAATCTTAGTAATTATATTGATATTCAATTATCACATGGTACAAAACAAACGTATGAGTAAATAAGTTTTGTTACTCTAGACTCTACAATGATTGGTTCTAATTGTACTAGGTCTTAGAATGATGTTGATGATGATGCTCGTGTAGCATCGTGTAATTATGGTCCAGGAGGAATATCGGTTCCTATTTTGTGAAAAGCAGCTTGTCACCTCGTCAAAAACTCACTCAATCTCAAGTTCATTAGTCGAGCATCATCACCCGCCAAATTCTTTTATTATTAACGATGACGGTGGCAGTGGCGGTAGTGGCAGCAGTAGCGGCAGCAAAGGTAGCACCGGCAGCAGTGACAGTGGTAGCAACGACAATGGCAACGGCAGCAATAGTGGCAGCAGCAACGGTAGGAGCTGCAGCAACGGCAGGAGCTGCAGCACAGTAGTAGTGGCAATAGGGGCGGCAGTAGCGGTAACAGCGGTGGCAATGGTAGTGGCGGCAGCAACGGCAAGAGCAGTAGTGGTAGCGGCAGCAGGAGTAGTGGATGGAGTGGCATGGGAAACGGCAGTAGTAGCAAAAATAGAAACAGTAACAAATATGATATACACGTACGTATATACTTAGTATATACGTTCGTATAATACTATAGTATTTTATGTACATATATACTAAGTATATTTGGACTCAGTTTATATGTACACATAATACTGTAGATTGTATGTACATATACTACAGTAATATATGTACAAGTGAAATGCTATTATATATTTACATATATACTATAGTATTATATATTTATCAAAACATAATTTTTTTTATTTTGATTTGATTGAGTTGTTTAAATTTCTTACAGATATGTTACCGTATTATTCCCCATACAAAGCTTGTATAAGTGATGGGATTTTTCACTAGACATGATGTGTCGTGACTCTGACAGCTTTGTCTCAGCAGAAAATTTAGCGATGGATATAGTCTCTAGCAAATAAATTTAGCGACTGAATATCCTAAATTTAATATTTCCCTAGCTAAATTAGCTAGTGAAATTTCCCTAGCTAATTTAGCAAGGGATTTTTCCCTAGCTAATTTAGCAATGGATTTTTCCCTTGATAATTTATCAAGGGAATTTTTCCTAGCCATTTTAATTTCAAAAATAATTTCAGAATTTAAAAATTTTTAAAATTTTTTAATTAAATAATTTAATATTTTTATATCAAATTGAATAAAAAATGAAACTAACATTATTTATAATAAACAAAAATAAATCATTTAAAATCTTTATATAAATTCAATTTTTTACATAATTGAAACTAAAAAATTATAAACTTTTATTTAATCTTATTCATCAATGTATCTACCGATAGTACATAAGTATAATATATCCATTCATTGACATTGCTTTCTCTCCCTCTTATCCTCCGATCATCATTTTTATACTACGACAAAGCTATCCGAGTCATGACACGTTATGTCAAGTGAAAAATCTCATTACGTATAGAAGCTTTGTATGAGGAACAATGAGGTATCATATCTGTAAGAAAATTAAACAACTCATTCAAATTAACAAAAAAAGTTATGTTTTGATACATATATAATTCTGCAGTATATATGTAAATATATACTAGCTTTTCACTCGTATATATATTACTATAGTATATGTACATATAAACAGTAGTATTAAGTGTACATATAAACTAAGTACAAATAAACTCAGTATATACGTACATAAAATACTACATTATTAAATGTATGTATATACTGACTTTATTCGTACGTATATATCTCTTTTGTTCTGTTGCTACTGCTCCGGCTGTCGTTCCTGCCACTACTGTCGTTGCCGCTGTCGCTGCCAATACCACTGCTACTGTTGCCACTAACGCCTCCGCTGCTACTACTGCTGCCACTGTCATTGCTACTGCCACCGGTGTTGTCCCCGCCACTTCCGCCATCGCTGCCGCCACCACTGCCATTGTCGCCGCTGCAACCGGCGCTTGCCTCGGCTACCACTAATGATAATAGCCATTTACATACCTATAATAGGCTAAAACTCTCCCTAAAATTTTTGGAGAAGCACAAACATATTCATAGATATGTAAAAATAGTTATTATAGACATGAAAAAACAAAAATTACAGTTGAATGTCATACATTTTCAACAAAAATTTTTAAAAAATAATTTAATATTATAAAATTAAATTTAATTAAAACAGAAACTATAAATGAAAATTTTAAATTAAATAAAAAATTCATTCAATAACTTATTCTAATACAATATTTTAAATAACTAAAACAAAAAAAAATAATAAATTATATTACATCTTATTAATCAATGTATCTACCGACTGTGCATAAAGTATAATATATCAATGCATTGATGTTGCTTTCTCTCCCACTACTCCTCCGATCACCAACTTTCAACTGGGAAAATGCTGTCTGAGTCACGGTGCTTCATGTTTGTTGAAATATGTCTTTGCTTATACAAGCTTCGTATAGAAAACAATGTGGTACCATATCTGTACGAAATTTAAACCACCAAATCAAATCAAAATAAATAAAAAAACTATGTTTTGATAAATATATATTACTGTAGTAAGTATGTACATATATCCTAGCAGTTCACTCGTAGATATGTTACTGTAGTATATGTACATATAAACTACAGTATTATGTGTACATATATACTGAGTACATATATATACTCAGTATATATGTACATAAAATACTGTAGTATTATATGTAAGTATATGATGACTAAATACGTATGTATATATCGCATTTGTTACCGTTTCTTATGCTCTCGCTACCACCGCCACTCCTACAGCTACTATCGCTGCCATGGCCACTGCCAATATCGATGCCACTACTTCTGTTGCCACTACTACAACTGCCATTGCCAGTGCTGCCGCTGCTACTGCTATTGCTGCTACCATAGCTACTGGTACTGCCGCTGCTGCCCCTTCCACTGCCACTGCTAGCACTACGACCGCCACTATAGCTGCTATAGTTGATGCTGATACTATCACTACTGCTGCTTCTGGTGCAACTTTCATCACAATTTTATTTTTTAGAAATGTAGTTCTATTTCTTCGAAATGGATGATTCCTAGGTAGAATCTTACGATGGTTATCAAACCGTGATTGTTTACCACTAAATTTGAGGGTAAATGTATTAGAATTTGTCATGCAATATGGGCATGTGAATTGTCCTATAGTACTCCAGTCAGATAATATTGAATATGCAGGAAAGTCACTTACTGTCCACATAAGGGCTGCATGCATAATAAAATTTTGCTTCTTTGAGATATTATATGTATTCACGCCAACATCTCATAAATGATTTAACTGTGCAATAAGAGGCTGTAAGAAAACATCTATCATGTCACATTTTGACTTTTTGCTGCAAAATCTTGATGTATATAATTAAAATGCTTCAAAGCATGTGAATCTGATGGATGATGCATTACTCCTTCTTCAACCTCATGCTCGGAATGCCACCTCATATCATTTGTTGTATCATTTGATGCATATAGTCTTTGTAATCAGTGAATTAATGGAAAATAATACATCTTCTTAAAGACAACCTTCAATTTTTTTTGCGTTTCTACAACATGAGGTGCCTTCCTAAATCGAGGATGGTTACAAAACTTACATCTAATTAAATCACTATCACCGCCCCAATATAACATGCATCTATTTTAAACAACAATCATTTTTTTTCATTGGTAGACCCATTCCTCTTAGTAACTTCTTAGTGTTGTAAAAGTTGTTAATGATCAAATTATTATCTGGAAAAATCTCATTCATCAGTTCTGTCACCTGATCAAATAATTTCTCAGACATATGATTTTTTAACTTAATGACCATTAGTCGAGCCACAAGTGACAATTGCGAATGTGTTTTACACCCAGGCTACAACTCTTTATCTCCAGCTTTAAGCATTTCATAAAATTTCTAAGCTTCATGATTAGGTGGTTCATCTATGTAATCCATATTGAAGTCAGCACCAGCAGCTTCCATGATCATTCTATTGTATCTTTTTAATGAATCTTCGCCACAAGAAAACAATTCAATAATCAATACCCTTATTTTGGTTAATATTCAGAGCCATTGTACTTTCCTAATGATAAATCCAAACAAAATAATTTGGCACAAAGTCATACTTTGCTAAATGATATCTTATAGTGTTTGTATCATGAAAAGCGATATTCTGACACTTTCAATGATTACATGGACACTTAATTTTTTTTCCATCCATCAATCTTAATTGACTACTTGCAAAATTGATGAAAGTTTCAAGCCTAGTCAAAAAATCTTCATTTAAAAATCCATTAATAACCTTTTTGTACATCCACTAACGATCTGAGCTCATTTTGTCATGTTTTATTTACAAAAAATGCCCAATCATTATTATAAATAAAATATTCTATTACATCAAAATATACAAATATTGAAATAAAATTACTTACAGATGAATATTTAAAATTTAAATATCATGAATATTGTGGCATGCGTTGGTAGAATCTACATTAATAGATAACGTAAATTTTAGTACGATAAAGATTAATAGATATCATAGTTATACTAGATAAAGGGTGCGAAGTAGGATAATGCATTAGAAATGAAAGAAAAAAAAAGACATTTAATGTATGAAGGAGGAGCAGGAGTGGGAGAGGGAGCGAGAGAGAGACACAAAGAGTGCAGTGGTAGAATGAAAAATTATATAAAAGAAAATAAAATTCTTTCTATATAAACCTATGAACTATTATATCTTTTTTCATACATAAGTTCATATTTGAGCCCGAGACCCAAGGGCTGGGATTAGGTAAGAGTACGACCCTTATTTGTATTATACCATATATGAGCCTGATCAATGGACATTATCATGCTATGTGCTTACATATTGTTGATATTATATCTTTAACCATTTTATTTCAAGTTGGTGCAACAAAATAGTATTATCCCATATATAATTATATATTAAGATACATATAGTAAATGTAGTTATAAATAGTTACATTTAGTTTAACATATAATTATAAATAGATATATGCATACAAGTAGTTATAAGTAAATATAAATAAATGTATGCAAAGTTATAAAGAATTATATAGATTTACATATATGTATACATATATGTATACATAATTAAAAATACAGTTATATTTTATTATATAAAGTTATTTAGAGTTAAAAGAATATGTCTATGATGTTATACACATATAGTTAAACATTGTGTTGTATGTTTTTATACATCTAATTATAAATATTGTTACATTTTGTTATAGATATAGTTACACATATAGCTAAACTTATATTTATGCATGTATGTATATATATTTTTTCATATAATTTCATATATTTATTCATTTAGTTATATATAGGTATGGATATACTAAAATACATTTTTTATACTAATATATAAAAATGTATATTAAATATATGTTGTTAATTATATATTTAAATATAGGTTATACATTAATAATATAAAATTATGTATAGTTATATGTTATTATACATATAATATATATAGTTATAAAAAACTATATATCATTAAACATTTAGTTATATATATATATATATATATATATATATATTCATATGAGAAATTATATTTAGTTTTACATAAATATTAACAAAGTTAAAAACAAGTATATAGATTTACATATATGTATACATACATGTGGTTATACATATAATTGCACGTATAATTAAACTTATATCTATACATGTAGGTATTTATTTATTTATTTATATAATTTTATATATCTATACCTATAATTATGTATAGGTATAGATATAGTAAAATACATTTTTGAATACTAATATATACAAATGTATATTAAATATAAGTTGTAAATTATGTATTAAAATATAATTATGCTTAAAGCTTTTATAGTAATACATATAATAAGATACAATTATTTATAGATATATGTTATTATACATATAGTATAAATAACTATATATATTTTTATATAGTTAAACATATAGTTATATATAGATATATTCATACAAATAATTATACATAAATACATAAAGTTATAAATAAATATATAGATTTACATATATGTATACATACTTACAAATGTAGTTATATTTAATTATATAGAGTGTTATATAGTTATACAATTATTTATATATAGTTATACAAATATTTATATATAGTCATACAACTTCAATAGATATCTAAAATATGGCCAGCAATGATGTTTTGAGAGAGAGAGTAGAAATACTATATCTATAATTTTCCACATGAGCAGGAAATTACTTTTCATGGGCATTTACTACTGTTTCTATAGTGAAGAGATGTTCTACTAAAGCATCATAAATTTTTCTCATATATCTGGATGTCCATATATATATATATATATATTGAGAAAAAATATCAAGATTAATACATGAAAATGAAAAAAAATGATATAAATAAATAATACTGAATAATTATAATATATAACTAAAACTCATGCCTTTGCAAAAAGAATAAAAATGATTGATGAAACTTTACATATCGAGTACTCCCATAAAAAATAAAACAACTGAATAAAATAAATAAAACCTCACAATAATATAATTATGAATAAAAATTATAAAATGACATTATAATTTATAAAATAAAATAAAAATTAACTTAAAAATACAAAAAAAAAAACTATAAATACTATTAATCTATATGAATCATCTCATCCCAGTTTCTCAAGATAAAAAATATAAAAATACAATATAATTCTCAATAATTTTGAAATCTTTATTTTTATTTACAACTTATTAATGTTCTTTATAATTCATTTTGCTGTATTTTTATGATATGTTATTTTTTTTATTATATTGTATCAATGTCTTTGAAATTATAATAATTTATATTTATTTTATTAAGATATGAAATAATATTTAATAATATATGTTATTGACTAAAAATTAATTAGTAAATATGCTTTTATCATATTAAACGATAAAAGAGTACTCACATAAAAGAGTACTCACATATATTCGTTAGTACTATAAATTAATGTTTCATTAATGATACATACATTTCCATAATACTTCTCATATTTTCTTATATTCTTTATTACTATTTATTACAAGATACATCTGCCACAAATTTTGTGAAACATGAAACTTAGATTCAAGCTTGTAGGTTACAACTAATAGTTATGCTACTCAACTAATAGCTACAACATTCAACTAATAATTACTCTTCATATTTATTAGTTTTTTAAATTGTTTAAAATAAACATAATGGAGCACGGAAAAATTACCGTGTGTTAAAAGATGATGTTATTAACACGGTAGGATAAAGGGTGTCCTAACGAATGTTGTCATAAGGAGAATACTCTTGTATGACATGAAATTCATCATGTTATAGAGATACCCAAACTCTTCATAATCAACATTTGTTAATGGTATAAATTTTAGTAAATATAAATTTGGTAGAAGTTGAATTGTTAGAGTAATTATAAACTACAATGTTGTGGTTAAAATCATAAATCATAAATATAATTCGGCAGGTAGATAAAAAAAGTATATAAGCTATGAGGCTATTGTTTAAAATATTATTTGGCTCATATAAGCTATGAGGCTTCATGATTAGAATAGGTAAAACTCACACCCAACATCTGAACAACATGATAAATGATAGCACCATGGAAAACATATCCAACATCTACAATGATCGGAATATTTTAGTGTTAAAGTATTCATCTTTTGCTAATCAATCTACCATGTTGTTGGTTTGGATTTTTATTACCATGCTATTTGTTTTTTAAAAATATTATTCTTGATAATATTATGAACAAAAAAGTTCAGTTCATCATATTTTATACTATATTAGCTTGAGTTTCCATGACACATTGTTATATGTTGATCTTATTATATCAGTATGAAATCATTATTTTAATATCACTAGACTTTATTCGACAGGTCCACTCATCACTAACACAAGAGATATCACAAGGAATCACACACTAAGAGACATCTTTTGAAGGGATATTGAAATTATTAGAAATATAAGTGTTTTATTTCAAGAAACATAAATATGAAGTTATTATGTTTGAGATAATTTTGAGATAAATTTAATTTACAAAATGTTAGATACATGATAAATATAAATCTTTTCACACACACACACACACACACACCATGATAATCTATGTTAAAGATAAGTGCAACCATAATACTATAAATGAATCATGTAGGAAAATTACAATAAAGTCTATGAAAAAATTAATAAGAATAATTATTTAATATCATATGTTGACTTACAAGCTTATCACATGCTTACTTGCATGAATAGCATGTGTTAGTATGTATGATTTCCATGTCTTGGCTTACATGAGTGATAAGTATTGATTAATTGCTTACTATGTGTTCTTGTGCATTAATGCCAAGTGCTTGAAAATTTGCTTGTTATATGATGATGTGTATACCTACCAAGGATTGACTTGACATGTGAAAGCTATGTGTTGGCTTACTAAATATTGCATCAAAAATTTAAAAACTTGGAATCTTGCCTATAAATAAAAGTGATTTGGGGTTCCTAGCACACAACAACGCATATCATGAGAACATTTCAGAGTGAATTGAGAAACTCTTGCTCTATTATTTTCAATTACATGTGTGAATATTAGTGAGTTTTCTAGAAGTTGGTAGAATAGTTCAAATTGATTCAATCGAGTATAATCAATTTAATTTAATTTGACATGCTAAACTATTATTTTATTTATTTTATTTATTTTATTTATTTATTTATTATATTTATTATTATATTATATTTAATTTATTTTATTTTTGAATTCAATCATTACTCATTTTTGAATATTTTTTGTAGATATCAAGTCAGCATACCTAAGTATGTATACTAGTTATGTATAAAATACACATGCATATTGATGTATTCTATTTTTGTAGAGATCAGTCGGCATACCTAAGTATGTATACTAGTTATGCATAAAATACACGTGAATATTGATGTATATTATTTTTGTAGATATAAATTTGGCAAAGCTAAGTATATATACTTTATATATATTGACGAGGAATAAGGAGAAATTTGGAAACAAACATAGTATCCAAGCATTATATCATGGTATGTATGGTAATTAAAGAATAAATTAAAAGGTGACAACGCATAATCGATGAATGTATCAGAATAAAAATAGTAACCAAGCATCATAATCCACACAATAACAAGCATTATATCACAAATGCATTAAGTTTTTATACGTATAAGTTTTTATACATTATCCAAGCATACCGTATGGTGATTAAAGATGAAATTTAGAAACAAAAAAAATAGAATAACAATGCTTACTCTTCGATTAAGCAATCCAACGATAATCGATGAACGTACCTCAAATCAATAACAAATAAAAACTTTAACCTCGAATGAATTTTTGTTTAATCGGCATCAAGAGATAATGGCAGAATGAGGAGGAATTCGGCTCTGTTAGAGATGTGTCAAGTCAAAAGAGAGAAAGTATATTTTAGGATAATATTTATATTTTTAATTATTAAAATCAATAAATAAACAATATATATATAATAAAAAAAACTCATAAATTTTATTTACTATCAAATTTTTTTCAACAAAATTAATGTGCGTGTAGCAAGGTACAAATGAAAAACAAGTACCTTACAATTTTTTATTATAATATTAATAAAACAATAAATAGTATAAACAATAAAAAATATGTTTTGCATAAAAAAAAATATCAAATAGGTATGAAATTAACAAACTTCATATGGTGGGACGTGGATGGGGGGGGGTGGTTTGTCTTCTGGCCGCTCACCTAAAAGTTATAAAATATTCTTATTGTTAAAAATCTGTTGAATTTTGTGTTTTATGGTTATAAATTTTTAAGAATTCATTTTTATTTTTACAAAGATAATATGAAATAAAAAATTAATGTTTAAAGCCAACTGCAAAAATATTACTCAATTATTTTATTTTTATAAATTTTAGTAGGATTAAGCATCTATATATTTATTTATAATTATTATTTTATTTTCTTTTAACTTTATTGAAAAAATTATATTTTTATTATTTTCAAGATTTTCAAGATTTGTATTATTTATTTTTTTAAAAGTTATCTATAATCATTAATTTTTTTAATACTTATAATAATATTAATATTATCTAGTTTAATCATCAATTCAGATATTTTTGAAAATATTTTCTATTTTATCATACATTGAATTAATTTACATTTAAATTAGTATAAATTTTAATGTATGTTAATTTAATTTTTAAATTATCGAAAAAATTATCATACTTAATGACATAATTATTTAATGTAACTTTAATTTAAATTCTTTAATTTCTTAAATAAAAATTTTAGAAAAATTGTTTGTATAATTTTTTAAAAAATCAATACATGATAAAAATATTTATTTTAGTCCGTATTAATATAATTCTTTTATGTATTTTTATATATTTTAAATTAATTATTTATAATATCAATTTTTTTTTATTTACGAAGAGAATATGTGTTTAAGGATTGCTCATCTATAGACTAATAACATAAATTTAATAAACAAAATTAAATAAAATTCTAATACAAATAATAAATAAATAAAGTATAATTAAATAATGGCTAGGGAAATACCGTCGCTAAATCCGTAGCTAAATTACAATTTAATTTATCTAGGGAAATTCCATCCCTAAATCCATCACACAATTAAGGATTTTATTTTCTACTGAAATTCCATCACTAATCTATCACTAATTTATGATTTTATTAGTTAGATATATTCACTCGCTAAATTAATAGATAAAATATAGATTTTATTACCTAGTGATAGTTCGTCTCTAAATCCATCGTTAAATCATGGATTTTATTAAAAAAGAAAAATCCATCGCTAAATCCATCAGTTAAATCATGGATTATATTAGCAAGGAAAAATCCATCACTAAATCCTATCGCCAAATCATGGATTTTATTAGCATGGAAAAATCAGTCGATAAATTCTTTACTAAATCATAGATTTTATTAGCAAGAGGAAAATCCATCGCTAAATAATGGATTTTATTAGCAATAAAAAAATCCATATCTAAATCATTGGATTTTTATTAGCAAGAGAAAATCCGTCACTAAATCCGTCTTTAAATCATGGATTTTATTATCAAGGGAAAATTCCATTACTAAATCATGGATTTTATTAGCAAGGGAAAATCCATCGTTAAATCCGTCGCTAAATCATTGATTTTAGTAGCAAGGGAAAATCCGTTGCTAAATCATGGATTTTATTAGTAAGGGAAAATCCATCGCTAATTCTATCACTAAAAATTAGCTAGGGAAAATCCGTCGCTAATTCCGTCACTAATTTCATGCTTTATTAGCGAGGTATATTCCGTCGCAATATCAGTCGCTAAAATCCCTCTTTTTTTGAGCAGAATTTACTAAAATTTTCCGCCGCTAATCCATCGCTAAATCCGTCACTAAAATCCCCACTTTTTTTTGAGCGGAATTTTCAAAAAATTTTCTCGCTAATCTGTCGCTGATCCATTGCTATTTTTTTTTCAAAAAAATTATAAATCCCTTGCTATTCCCTAGCTAATCTCTATAATTAACTAGTGTTGATCCCTAACTAAAATTTCCTAGCTAAATTGATATTTTTTTGTAGTGTTGTCTCTGCTCAAGTGATTCCCATGCACAAACAAGTTAGCAAATGCAAGGTTCATGCACTACTAAGTTTGAAAAAAAAAACAAGTTCTCCTGGACAGAATGCCATAGAAAAAACTCTTTGACAATGATGATGACATGCTCGATTGGTGCCCACAGGAAAATGAACTTCTCAGTCCATCTACTTTAAGGCCTACTAGGCATCCATCAACTCACATTCCAACCTCACTTGTTGCAAGATTTACGATTGTTCCTAGTGATTGTTTGGCCCTTCCATTTTTACTTAGCCATCAGCAATGGGATCCCTGACCTATTTCTCACGCATTTCCTTTGCCTATTAATTTCACGGTGATGCATGATCCTACTAAACGTAGTGAATATCCATTTAAGAACTAACATGCATTTGCAACCTTAGCTTGCCCTATTTGATGCCAAGATTCATGTTATCCTCCTGGTTGGAGGGCCAGGATGGCATGACTCTAGATGGGTACCCTAGAAGTATATCATGTTTTTTGAACAGAAGTGCATACAAAAAAAATTGTTGGATCTTCCATCCTGTTTTAGCATATTATTATTTTCATTCAAAGATTATAGTGTGAGTAATGTGTATGGAACCAGTTAATTATTTGTTGTTTCTTGTTGATAGGATAGATAGCTTTAGATATTGCTGATATCTATTTATTTCTTGTTGGAAGTGTACATGCCCTCTCAAGTATGTACATGAACAAATGGGATTTGTATTCTGAACTAGCATAATAGTGTTTGAAAGTAATTTGTGGTTAAGAAGCGTTGATCCAAAAAAAACATACAACATTATGTTTAACTATATATGTATAACTATATATAAATATTTGTATAACTATATATAAATATTTGTATAACTATATAAAACTCTATATAATTAAATATGACTATATTTGTAACTTTGTATACATATATGTATACATATATGCAATATATATTTGTTTATAACTTCATATACATTTATGTATGACTACTTATAACTACTTGGTATGAATATATCTATATATAACTATATGTTTAACTATATATAACTATTTATAGCTATATATACTATATGTAAAAAAACATATAACTATAAATAATTGTATCTACTATATGTATAACTATAACAACTTTGTACATAATTATATTTAAATATATAATTAATAACATATATTTAATATACATTTTTATATATTAGTATATAAAAATGTATTTTACTATATCTATGCCTATACATAACTATATTTATAATAATAAAATAATATGAAAAATTATATATACCTACATGTATAAATATAAGTATAACTATATGTGTAACTAAATGTATAACCACATGTAAAAATATTTATAATTACATGTATAACAACATATAACAGTATGTTTAACTATATGTGTATAACTATATATAAATATTTGTATAACTATATAAAACTTTATATAATTAAATATAATTATATTTGTAAATATGTATACATATATATAAATCTTATATTTGTTTATAACTTTGTATACATTTATGTATAACTACTTATAACTACTTATATGAATATCTATATATAACTTTGTTTAACTATATAACTATTTAACTATATATATATATAACAACATATAACTATTTATAACTATATATACTATATGTATAACAACATATAACTATAAATAATTGTATCATACTATATGTATAACTATAAAAACATTATACATAACTATATTTAAATATATAATTTACAACATATATTTAATATACATGTTTATATATTAGTATATAAAAATGTATGTTACTATATCTATACCAATATAAACTATATTTATAAATATATAAAATTATATGAAAAAAATGTATATTCCTACTTGTATAAATATAAGTATAACTCTATGTGTAACTATATGTATAATCACGTGAAACTATATTTATAATTACATGTATACCAACATACAACATTTGTTTAACTATATGTGTATAACTATATGTATAACCACTTTAATAGTGTTATATGCATTAAAGACTAAAGTTATAGTACATATTAGATTGATTATTATGGTCAACTCACAGAATTTATTGAGTTAGAGTATCTTTGACTCCAAAATAACAAGATTGTTATATTAAAGTATGAGTGGTTTTATCATACACGCAATGTGGGTGCAAAGATATATTCGGATTATAAGCTAGTGTATGTTAACCATAAACATAGATTTAATCGATATGAGCCATTTACTATGGTAGTTCAAGCCACTAAAGTATATTTATTGTACATATCTAATTTTATCTCATGATAAGAGGGATTGGTGGATGATTTGCAAAATTAAAGCTTGATCAAATTTTAAATTACCAACATCTCAATAAAGAAGAAAACTTAGCTATTGTACCAGCATTCCAAAGAGATGACATATATAATATTAAGTCAGTATGTAGATGAAGATCTAGAAAATTTATGTGACTCAAATGGTGGCCCAATAGAAATTGAAGATGATCAATTTTTATCTGAAAATGAGTTGAAACTTCCATCAGAATCATACAAAATGTCAGAAGATTCATTTCAGGATGATAGTGATGCCGATAATTAAACTATTATAATTATATTATAATATTAAACTATCAAAGACTTTCTATATTTTGTTGAAATCTATTGATCTGTTTTATTCTAAAAGTGCATGGTTGTTCAATATCTTATTATTTGTTCTATTATTTATTTGTGCAACAAATGGCACTT